>CAOJCR016070854.1:0-10888 GCA_948330485.1 Euphorbia neoarborescens
ATCAAGCTAAGCCTAACCATGTGCATGTAGGATCAAGGCCTAAATAGGTTCAACCCCATTTCAAAATCCACAAGGCCTAAATGGGCTCAACGCCATTTCAAAACCCACAAAGCACAAATGGGCTCAAACCCATTTTAAAGCCCACAAAGCCCAGTTGGGTCCAAGCCCATCCTTCCATCCAAATAGTCAAAAGATTCCATCCAATTTATCCAAAGATGCCATCCAATTTGTCAAAGATGCCATCAAATTTGTTAAAAGGTGCTACCAATTTGTCAAAGATGTCATCCAATTTGTCAAAAGGTGCTTCCAATTTGTCAAAGATTTTATCCAATTTGTCAAAAGGTGCTACCAATTTGTCAAAAGGTACCACCTAACAAGGAAAAGGAGCACTCATTTTCTCTATAAAAGGAGCATCAATAAGCATCAAAAGGACTTACAATCAATTACCATCCTAATGTTTCATCTTCTCTAAAAAAAACTTTATCATCTTCATCACCTAAAAAAATTCTATTTTTCAAAAGTATTTGTTCTTCACTTTCCAAAAAATCAAAAATACCAAAAATACCAAAAATATTTTCAAAAAGGAAAAAAATCAAACAAAAAGAAATCAAAGCAAGGAATTTAATCAATAAATTTTCTTACTTTGAGTTTCAAAAAAAAATTCATAACATCAAAAGAAAACACTTGATTCAGGTTTGCGGGGTTCACTGGTTCAAGTTTGTTCTTCAACTACTCGTCTTGTGGATACTCGATGAAATGGTAATCCTAAGCCACAAAACTTTGCTTCCTCTAATTTTCTTTGTAAAAAATTCATCTTTTGTATGCTTTTAGGTTAGTTATCACGTTGTCGTTTTGCTTAAAAGTAAAAACGCTAAAACTGGAGTTTTGGTTAAAAACATAACATGTTTCGGGATGAACGGTTAAATACAATTCAAAATTCCACTTTTATGACTTCTTGAGTGTTCTGATTGTTATGAAAAGTTTTGGACAAAACCGGATTTGAAAACGAATAAAATCGGCTTGCTTTGAACTTTTGTATTTTTTTTTTTAGAGTTAAAGGGATTAAAAATATCTTCCTAAGTTTTTTTCTTTCCTTGTTTTATTTAATTTTAATCTATTTTTATCCTTTTTTTATTTATCAAATAATTTTAAAAAATTGTGATATTTTATTTTTAAATACCACATAACTTGTCTTATTTCACCATAACTTTTTTTTTATTATTTTTTATTTATTGCACTTTTTTTATCTCATTTATTATTTTTACAAAAAAATCTTTGTTTTCAAAAAATCTTGAATAAAAGTCTTAGGATCATGCATTTTATTTATCCGCACTTTTAATTATTTCGTCGTGATTCCGATGACGTGCCAATAAATTAACGCAATATTTATTTTGTATGTTAAGACTTAGATTTAATTTTATGTTGAGCACGTTTGCATCTAGAAATCTGTGTTGGGAAGCCAGTTTTAGGGCCACTAACACAATGTAACAAAGGAAATTATTTTTCGGATTTTCAACCTGCAAAATTTTGCATGTTTCAAAACTAAAATCGAGCCAAATGCTTTTCTAAAATAAATGTCACCACAACCCATTCTTAAATGAGCCAAAAATGTTTTCGGGCCGTCGTGAGTCCATCTTTCAGCCCAAAACATTTGATTCAACTAACCGAGTTGGATCAAACGTCCCCTTAAATAAATGATCCCAAGCTATCTTCTTTCCCATTCTGATCACATGTCCATTTCAAGCCTGTTGTTGTGCTAAGTGTTTAATTTATGCTCCTTATGTATGTATGTATGTCTGTGATATGCATGATATACCCCATTCCCAACAAATGTATCTCCTAGGGTAGCTTGTGTGAATATTTGTAATGGCGTGTAATCTCTATCGCTTTCCTTATTGTTTTTGTGTGCCCGCTCACTTAAATTATGCAACTAAAATCAACTTAGGTTTTTATGCAAAATAAAATTGTTTTGTCTTCAAAATATTGTCGATTTTCTCAAAAGTCTTTTAGAAAAAGGATAAATAAACGTCTTGTCCGAACCCGGTCTCTGGATCACGATTTAGGATTCGAGACTTAGGATCCGAGAAATACCGTGAATTAATTCCCGGTAGAGCTTGGAACCGGGTGGCAACTCTAAACATCATTTTTGAGAGATTGGAGCTTGAATTTCTTTTAAAAACACTTTTCCTTATAAAAAATTGAATTTCTTTCAAATAAGAATCCGAAAGCCTGCGTTCGCACGCGTATTTATTTTGCTTAAGGATTTCTTTGGTTTTTCAAAATAATTCCTTCAAAATTTAATTTCAATTTTATTCTATTCATTCGAAAATCAAAAATTCCAAAATCAACTTTCATTTATTTTGTCTTTCAAAATTCAAAGGATTCAAAATCCACTTATCTACTTTCATTTATCTTCCAAAATTTCAAAGTCCAAAATCAACTTTCATTTTTCGCACTTCGCGAAAAGGTTCGCTCGCTTACACACATATATCTCTATATTTTCATGCATACCTATAGGGTATATATACATTTTGGTGGCGGGTTTATGGTCTTTTTTTAGATCCTGAGTGGTCTGGAGTGGATGAGATTGGGTGTTAGCTATTGTAAATGGATAAAAGCGACAATTGGGACTATCTAAAAACTACTAGGAAAAGGTGTGTTACATAGCGATCATGAGAAGCTTATGCCTAGTTTGATACATTTCCTATAGCATGTCGCACTTGCATAGCCTGAGTGTCGCGATTGTGAATAGTTTTTACTTGCCATTACTTCTGGTACTGCAAAGTCAGGTTTATAACTTCTCGGTGTTAACACACATGCCACATGCACTATGCTTTCTGGATCGCACGTTGCGAGGGCATGCTAACAGTGTTTCCCATGCGATAAACACATGCCCCCTATATAGATTTTTTGTTTCATATCCATTTCTTCCCATTTTTGCACTCCTTGACCCATTTATGATCCATTTTCCATACTTTCCTTTAGAAAACCTAAATGTACACTTCAAGGTTGATTTCCTGTAAAAGCACACAAAAATTTCCCTAATATATACATATTACATAAATACAATAATGGTAAAATGTATATTTTACACCGTATCAAATCCCCTACACTTTAAACTTTGTTTGTCCTCAAGCAAATCATGAACAAACTTAATATAAGAAATAAGGCAATCAACATGTATTTCTTTAGTTTGAAATATTCTAACCAAACCAATTAAATGTTTCCAATACTCGTCAAAAGTTTGAAGTTAGAGCCTTGAGTTTGATTAAGATGCAAATAAATCATTCTATACAAATAATTAAGTTTTTATTTAAGTATCTAACCAAAGTTGGACTCTTAAAAATAACTTCTACCTATGTTCCTATTATTTGTGTTTGAGACAAATGTTTAACACACATGTTTATGTTTTTCCTGTCTCAAGGAATATCTGGGTAACCTAGGTTTTTACACTTAAAATTGTTGCATTTTATGCTCAATAACACTTCTTGACTTTTACCTCATTTCTTTGCACTTTTGGTATTTCTTTTTGAAATAAAGATAATAAGTATTATATGTATTTTCAAAGCCAACACAATTGGTTGCATTTTATGCTCTATACTACTTCTCTCCTTTTATATGCATATAACAATTGAATTTTCTCTCGTAAGTAACACCTTTATCCTATATTGACATAAAACATTCATGCATTATGATTATAATTTCCCTAGTTTATATAACATGCATGGTTACATCATTATTTGTTCAAGTATAAAATCGGGGTAAAGATACTCAATGAAAAGTTTTAAAATTATAATATATATAAAGAAATGCACGATCTTAATAAAAAAAAAACTTGCGTCAACTAATTCAGAAGTTGATGAGCATTGGATTCTATTCATGTGTGTTTTGTGTGTATTTCATAACCAAAGATGTACACATAAATCACAAGTACTTTATTTCAAAATATTGAGTTATAATGTTACTAAGTATCATGAAAAGTAAGCATTGGTGATTCATTGTAAAATCTGTACATATGTATATCATACTTATCATACAAATTTTAAAAGTTTGTATGCCTAACTACTTTGGAAAAATGCATGAATATTATGTAGCATAATACTAACATACTTTGTTTTTGGTGGAATGGAATACAAAAATTTTAAATTTTGGGTCATTGTTTAGGACAATAATAATACATAGATATAAATAAACATAAACACTTTATACACTAATCTTTTAATTATAACATACATAAAACATAAACTACTAATTACTCTCCTACACTTAAAGGATACAATGCCCTCATCTATAAGACATAAAAATAAAAACATAAAACAAAAATAAAAATGAAAATAAAAAAGTTAGAAAAACCTTAACGATTCGAAAGTTGAAAAAGGGAATCATATAATGGGTTTAGTGCCCCCCAGTAAAACCTTGTTTTTAAATACTCACCAAGAATGCACTAATAAACTACACTAAAATACTAATAATTAAATAATAATCAAATAATTATTTATATACAAATATTTACACATAGATCAGAAAAAAGTATATTAAAAACAAAGTTGCATGTTTCATTGATCAAACAAGCATGTTAACAAATATACTTCTATTACTTAATCTTTGGCATTACTTGAATTCCTTAACACTTTAAGAATATTATATTCTCAATGTGTAGCAAGTAACAAGTAGAGTTATATCATAAACCATGAAGAAGTGTATCGGACCTTTGTCCATCGTTCCTCGACAACAATACCAAAAACTTAGTGTGCTTATATTTGCATTAATTGTAACATATATATATTTACATGCATAGGCCATTCTCGAATTTATAGCAAATCAAACACTTTCTTTGTAAGTATATGAATCTCACACATAGTAATAAAAATATCAATCCCACTAGGAAGAAGTACACGGTGATTTGATAAACTTGTTATTTTGTTTATAGATAACAAAAGGGAAATCGATTTTTAACATAATTACACAAAATTAAACCTATTTTAATATAGTGTACAATTTTTATCATTTCTTGCATGGATTGCTTGAAACATATGTTATGACATGTGATAGGGAAAATTGGATTAATTATCACGGGATTGCAACTAGGCGCAGCAGAATACCAACTTTGTAAGATCCTTAATCCCAAATTTTAGGATCTAATCTGATCAATAAAATTGAAATAAATAAATATTAAGAATTAAATTAGAGATTCTTACAATATAGTTCAACTAGAGATGACTGAGCGATCCAACAGTTTAAACTCAGTCTAATGCACGAACACCTCTAGATTTAGGAACTGTATTAGCGGATTCAAGAGAATTTGAGTGTATTATTTTTAGCCAAGAGAGGAAATAAATACAGCTAGAGCATTAAAAATTCTATCATGGTAAAAAAACTATAACTCCTTTATAGGGTTTTATGGCTTCCTAACCCCTTTAGGTTTTGTCTTTCCAACCCATCTAGGTTTAGACTTTCCAACCCAATTAGGTTCAGATTAAATATTTGTAGGATTTAATTTAATAATAACATAATCACATATTGAATTTTATTATAATTCAATCTCATGCAATTGTTCATCAATTATATAAATCCATAAATATTTAATAATGGAAAAAAGACAATTATACCCCATATTTATTTAATCTCATCTAAATATTTAATTAATTATTTACTTTATGCAATTGCATTATGTAAACTTATTAATTTAAACCACTTAATAGAATTAATTCAATGAACTCTTTTACTCTATGCAATTTAATTTATCACTTAATTACATTGTGTAAGTTTATCAATTTAATAAACATAACCTCAGTAATCAATTTAATTAAATATCACATAAATTTTAAAATTTAATTGATACATTCTCATATTAGTGCATAAAATGTAAAATCATGTACCATCCTGACTCAGGTATTCTAAATGCAAGATCCTGTAGGATTGTCTTTATATTGGCGGTGAGCCTAGAGCCCACAGACAACCGATGGGTTCTAGCAAATCATAATAGCCCCCAATTAAGATAGTTGTGTATCTTCTCTAGCAAGAATCTATCCCAGTAGCTATCTTATATTATCATCTACTAGCTGATATCTGAAAGTGAATAGTACTAGTTATGGCTCTGTCATCATATGCTCTACTAACCATAATTCCTTGATCCAAAATGGATTGATAGAATTAATGAATGCCAAAGTCATTTGGGTATAACTATATACTTTTAATCTCATTCAATCAAGTGGCCGAAGATATAATCTCAGTGGGTGCTGAGTGGCAATCCCATTGACTCATTGTCGACATCAACATGTTCACTGGCCCATACAATTATTCTACTTGGCACCATGTTACAGGCCCGTTAGGTATATATCAATGTGTATGAGATCCCATATTATGTTTCAAGGATCTCAAGTCTGAGGATATAATACGACCTACCCAAGAAACGCCTATGACGATGAAACATGAGGTATTTTCTGTGCAGATCTATCTAGTAGCATATAGGGCTCACATCTATCTGTACTCCTGACTGACATAATAATACTATCCATAATGAGACACTACTATATAATCAACAAATATACAAATCTTTGGTTCTTTCCATTCTTATGGTTATAATAGACTTATGATACAATTTGTGATTACAATCTTTTAAACTTATGGTATTACAAACCAATGCATCACATGCTAAGCTAAAGCAAATTACAATAAATGGATACTCTATTTATTCTATAACATAACATAAGTAAATAAATAGATCAAATTACCTTTATCATGTAATACAAGAAATATAAATTTACATAAATGCCATTAGTACAATATACATTATAGAATTAATGCCTACGACTTAGAGATCACCAACAATCTCCCACCTACACTAGCGCCAAGTAGGCATGATCCTTAATCCAATAGACCTAGTATTTTATTATTGTTACGTGACAACTAACACCTTAGTAAATAGATCTGTGACATTATTCTTTATGTCAACTTTCTGCAATGTGTGCCCCTTTTATCCTTGATTTCTCGATTAAAGTGAAATGTACTGAGTACCTATTTGGATCCCAAGTGTGAATGAAGCACCTAAGCTTATGTGATGGCCTCATTATTATAATTAGAGATATCAACTCACATTAGGAGTCTTTTACCATCTCCTAACCATTTATGTTCTTCCCTGTCTAAATATTTTAACACCCTATACACATACAATTGGTTACCCAGTCTTTATAGAAGAATCTAAAACAATAGACTACTTTAAGGATCTCTAACTAATGACACTCCCATTAAGTAGGAAAATATAGCCAGACTGTGTCTACTCTCATCCTTATCAATCTCAAAACTAGCATTAGTGTATCCACTGGCTGATAGTTATCTTGACCACCATACACTAAGCATGCATCCATAGTCTGGTTAAGGTACTTCAAGACTACTTTAAATATAATCAAATGGTTCTCTCTTAGATTCGACTGGTACCTACAAGTCATACTCAATTCAAATACAACATCAAGTCTCATACATAATATATATTACATGATAGAACTAATAGGTGAGTGTATGGTATCACCATCCTTTTTTCTCCCTTCTATTTTGTTTGAGGAGAATCCTTCTTACTAAGTTTCAGTCTATGGAATATAGGCAAGAACCCTTCTTCACCTTATCTATTCTGAAACATTTCAGAACCTTATCTATGTATGCCTCTTGACTTAGGTATACAAGTCAACACGATCAATCCCTATAGATATGGATGCCAATGATCATCTCAGCTTTACCTAAATCCTTTATTGTAAATACTTACTCCACCACTGCTTTACCCCGTGTAGTGTTGGTATGTCACTTTTAATAAGAAGGATGTCATCCAAATGCATTATTAGGAACATGGAAATGCTCCCATTGACTATCTTGTATACACAAGGATCATTAAGATTTTGTATAAACTCATATTATTGTATAGCCTAATTAAATCTTTGGTTCTAAGATCAAGATGCTTTCTTCGACCCATAAATAGATCTCTATCATTTGTAGACACAATAAGGATATTTTGGATCGATAAAACCCTTAGGTTGTTTGATGTACACATCCTCGAGTAGTTTCTCATTAAGGAAAGTGGTTTAACATCCATTTGTCGTATCTCATTGTTATACCATACTGTTATAGAAAGTAATATCCTAATGGATTTTAGCATAGCGATTGGCAAGGTGGTTTTATTATAGTCTATTCCTTAGAATTGTCAGAACCCCTTCGCCAATAATCACCCCTTAAAGGTATTGTCGCCTTTGACTTTGAAGCACCACTTGCATCCAGTCACCTTAGCATCCATAGGTGAATTAACCAAGTTCCATACTTGATTATCATGCATAGACTATAACTCAACCTCTATGTCTTTTCTCCATTCATCTGAGTGTGGGCTCCCAATAGCCTTCTGATAGCTTTTGGGTTCTTCTAGGTCAAGGACCAAAAGATCCCCATTATTAGCCACCGTAAATCCATATCTCTATAGCTTATGATGAAGCCTACCAGACCTTCTAGTTTCCTGTGTAACTTGGCTTGCCTTCCTAATTTCCTGTGGAGCCAGCTTAGTCAACGAGTCCTCCTATTAAGGTTATGGATATTGAACTTTTTGATGATCAATAATACTCCCACTAAGTTCCTTAGAAATGAATTCCTCTTCTAAGAAGAGACCCTTTCAGTCTATAAACACTTTGTTCTCTGTTAAGTAAAACCCTTTTGTTTCCTTAGGGTAACCCACAAATCGACACCTGAGCTATTTGGACTCCAACTTCCCATTAGTAAATTTTATAACATATACATATCAATCCCAAATCCTCAAGAAAGAAACTATAGTCTTTTGACCCATCCATAACTCAGATGGTGTTATTTTAACCGCTTTCTCAGTGTATAATTGAACATTAAAGCCTCTGTCTCTAAAGCACATCCCTAAAAAGATATCAAGAGAATAGCTTGACTCATCATTGAATAGACTATGTTCAATAAAGCCCTATTCCTCCTTTTAGACACTTTATTCCATTGGGGTGTACAAGGAGGTGTGAGCTAGGATATTATCCCACACTCTCTCAAGAATGTGCCAAACTCTTGGCTTATATACTCGCCCCCTTGATCAGATCGAAGTGCATTGATAGTCTTGCCATGTTAGTTCTCTACTTCATTCTTAAAATCCTTGAACCTATCAGGGGTCTCTGACCTATGCTTCACAAGATAGATGTAGCCATATCTCCTGAAGTCATCAGTGAAAGTCACAAAAAAGAGGTAACTAAATTTAAGAACTATGCTCATAGGCCTACATATGTTTGAGTGTATAAGGTCTAAAAGCATCTTGGCCCTTTTAGCTATCTTATTGAATGACGACTTTATCATTTTCCCCTTAAACAAGATTCGCATATGCCATATGACGGGAGGTCAAATTATCCCAACACTCTATTTATGTGAAGTTTATCTATGTGTCTCTCATTCATGTGGACTAAACGATAATGCTTGATATATGTAGGATTCAGTTTATTAGTCTTAACCCTTTTAGTATTTATATTATATATAAGATTGTCTTTTCTTAGATCCAGGATATATAATCCATTATTAAGCTGAGCAGTTCTATAAATAATATTCTCAAACATAATATGAATAATATCATGTTTAACATTGAAAACAAAACCCTTAGTATCTAGTATAAAAAATGAAATAATATTCATATGCATCGCAAGTACAAAATAATAGTTTCTAAGGACAAAAACTAAACCATTAAGCATCTCTAAGTGAAAGTCTACGATCTCTAAGGCTTGGACTTTTGCGTCATTCCCCACTAAAAGATCCACTTCTCTGGATCTTAGCAATCTTCTGTATTTCTTAGTCCTTAGATATTGCAATAAATATGAGAACACATCCATGTCCAAGACCTAAGATTTAGAAACAATACGATTGATCTCAATTATGTAATACCTGAAGAATTGGCTTCGTTCTTCTTTTGATCTCCCTTTAGTTTAGTGTTGGTTTGCCCAAGTTTGAGGCATTGTTTCTTTTATATATTGTACATTTGTAATATATACTTGGCATTATATATATTCAATGTTATTTAATAAAGGCATTAATCTATTTATTTTGTATCTTCTACTGTAGTAATAAATAGAGTATCCAATTATTGTAATCATAAATGTATATCCCAGGTTTGTTCTAGGTCTTAAAAATGAATATAACTATAAACATATGCATTAGTTGACTGTTCGACAGTCTAGAACGTAGGTACATATGGACCCTATATGGGAATGGATAGATCCGCACAAGAAACATGATATTTTTTTCATCGTCATAAGTATTTCTTGGGTAAGACTTATTTTATCTTCAAACCTGAGATCATTATAAGATAGCATGGGATCTCATACACTTTGACATACACCTAATGAGACTGTAATAGGATTCCAAATATGGGTATGATTAGGAGGGCTAGCGAACATGTATATGTTGATAATGAGTAGATGGCATTGCCACTCAGCACCTACTGAGATGATATCATCAGCCACTTGATGGAATGGTATTGTGAGTGTGTGGTCACAACCAAATGATTTGGATACTCATTTGTCTCAACAATTCATTCTAGATCAAGAGAAGTGATTGGTAGATGATGGGATGACCGAGCCATGCTCGTTATTATTCACTATTGATATCAGATGGAAAGGGAGAATAAAGAACAACGATCGGGATAGAATCTCTTTAGGAGAAATTATAAGCTGTCTTAATTGGGGTTACTATAGATTGCTAGTAGCCACTAGTAGTTGTAAGCACGGATTTTTCCCAGGTCGATGATGAACCGGCACTTGCCGATCTGTTTGTATATGTTCTTCCGGTATATTCAAATGAGAAGCTCAAAACAAGAATCCGAAATTAAAAGATTTTTATAATAGCCGAGCCGAGCTAAAAC
>CAOJCR016072028.1:0-10785 GCA_948330485.1 Euphorbia neoarborescens
CTATTGAAGCATCATGTATCACTCTCGATAGAGTCGTGAACCCCTCGGTGAATGGTTTTATCTCCCTAGTAGATACTAGCATTATCCGATTAAATAGGCAGAAAGACTGAGCATTGTCTCCTCCAAGCCTGATAGTATCCTTAAATGTCTTCCATCCGTACATCCATACATGCACACTCTTGCCTATTCAGGTAGTCTTTAGACATCTATTGCCTATTCAGGTAGTCTCTTTAGACATCTCTTGCCTAATCAGGTAGTCTCTAGACATCTTTTCACGATTCATGTGGTCCTTCTAGGAGCTCATACACACTTTTCAGGTCGCTGACCTAAATTTATTCTCTATCTAGGCTGAAAGTCCAGATACACACTTTTCAGATCGCTGACCTAAGTATACTCTCTATCTAGGCTGAAAGTCCAGATACACACCTTTTAGGTCGTAGACCTAAGTATAGATGCACCTTTCAGGTCACTGACCTAACTCCATTCCCTATCTAGGCTGAAAGTCCAAATACACACCTTTCAGGTCGCAGACCTAAGTTCATTCTCCATATAAGCTGAAAGTCCAGATACACAGTTTTTAGGTCGCTGACCTAAATCTAGATAACCACTCTTTAGGTCACTGACCTAAGTCTGTTCCCTATTTAGACTATAAGTCTAAATGCATTTCCCAAACTTAGGCATTGCCCCGATCGGGAGTTCTACGTCACCTTCACGCAATCACGCATCACACACATGTAACCATACATTGCATACATCATTTTCATTTCTTGATCGAAGGGAAAAAAATTTTTGTTTCGAAATTCTGTGATCAAGAAATGAAAACTCTGTATACTTTTCTGTGCCTTAAGAGTGCATCTAGGGGCAGCTACCTAGAAGAGCGTGCCTTGGTTGCTCTAACACCCTATATCTCATGCTGTGATTGACTGCAGGTTCCCGCAGTACACTTCGGAGCTCATAACCCCAGTAAGTGATTCCTCGGTGGATCCAACCTCAAGCGACTTCGCAGTCAGGTAGGTATTCCCCATGCTTACTATCGTGTTCCTATACTCAATCAATAAATACAGTCACACGGGGGGCAACTGTGAGCACGTGATTTTTATCCTAGGGCGATGATAAAAATGACATTCGTAAACATTCTTTGAATGCCTCGATTTTTTTATTGGTTGACTCGAGAACTCCAACACCTGTACCATGAGAGGTCGAATCAAGTGTTTAATCGAATAATTTTTACGAACCAAACAAACCCATGTGTGATCAGACCAAAGGTCCGGTCGAACCAAAAACCCACTTTTTGAACCAAACCCTTTCAAAACCCATAAAACCCAAATAACCATTAACCCAACTAAATTGCCCATTTCCATATCCAAGTTACAACCATATTTGGTTTAGTTGGGATTAAAAAAAATAAAAGAAAATCAAAAAAGAAGAAGTAAGAAAAAGAAGTAAGGTGAGCATTTAATGAAAAGTAGTAAAGTATGGCAAAAAGCAAAGGACCCATGAACCCATATAAGGGAAAGGACGTCCAAACACAAAAGGGGAGGCCACAATCAGATTTTCTTTTTTATTTCCAATAGCCAACCTCTCTACTCAACCCCTCTCTTCACTCAAGAACACCTTCTTCATCTTCTTTATCTTCATCCTCTTTCTCCTTCCATTTTCTAACACAAAAACCTTCCAAAACCCTAAAAATCATACTAATAACTCAAAAGAACTCCGAATACTAGTGATTTAATCCATAAGTCATCTATTCTTGTGAGTTTTACACGTCAAAAAGTCACTCTTCAAAGATAAACACTTATTTCAGTTGTTCGGTAGCAAACGGGGCAAGTTCGGATTCTCCACACAACCACACGTGGAATATAAGCTTCAAGGGTAACCTCTGTGTCCTAATAGTCCCTTTATTATGTTTTGTTTCTGTCCATGTATGTTTTGGTGGTGATTTTTGCGTAAAAATGTGTAAATGTTCGTAAAAAGCCGAAAATCGTAACTTTACTTGCGAAAATGAAAATATCTCGGGTAAATGGACATAAGGTGGCCTAATTCTCTCCCCTTTGGACTATATTTATGTACATTAATGTTACTGGAACTTGTAGGGTTGAGATCGAATATAAAACGAGTTAAAAAGGACTAAACCAAACTAAACATAAAAATACTTCTTTCTTGGGTTTGATCTTTAAAAATTTGTTTTCGGACATTATAATCTTATGTTTAAGTGTTAAAAATAGTTAAATATGAGTTTATAAACATCCCGTAGTGGTTTCGTGGCCCCGAGTAGTGTTGTGGATGAAAAAAAATTGAAGCGGGTGAAGAACAAACATGCAGAGCGCCATGCTGGCTTACAACGCGCCGCGCTGGCCTACCAGCACGCCGCGCTGGCTTTCTAGTGCGTCGTGCTACAGTGCAAAACAGGCCTGTTCAAATTTTTAAGCCTGTAACATGCCACGATGGCCTCCAGCACGATGCGCTACAGGTCTGACGATTAAGAAAATTATTATTTTCGCCCCTTTCGTCCGAAATTGATCCGGTTTTCGATTTTTAGTCAAATAAACGACCTTTTCTCAAGCTAAATCAATAAAATCATGCATTTTAGCTTATGTCTTTATGTGAATTGTTTTCAATCCTGATGAATGCCGATAGTTAGCACGTTAATTATTTGCATTTAAGACTTAGAATTTTATTTTCTGTAATAAGCGTTTGCATCTAGAAAACCGTACCTAGAAGCCGGGTCTAGGGCCACTAAAACAATACAACGAAGGGAATTATTTCCCGAATACTTGACTCATTAAAACTTGCATGTCTCCAAAACTAAAAATTGAGCCAACCATTACAACGATAAACACTTACATTGCCCTTCCATAATACGAGCCAAGATTGTTTTCAGGCCGTCGCGAGACCATCCCTCGGCCCAAAATGTTTAATCCGATAAATCGATTCGGATCAAACATCCCCCCTTTTTACATGACCCGGAGCTATCATTCTTTATCGTTCTTTCACAGGTCCATTTCAAGAATCAGGTTGTGCTAAGTGTTTATTTCTGCTCATTTAATGTATGTATGTATGTATAAATGCATGCTAGATTTCCCCTCCCCGAAAAATGTATCACGTAGGATTTATTTGATATTTGATATGGTTGTAATAATTAATTTTACTTTCCCGTATTTATCGTACTGCTTGTGTATGCGCAATCACAATAAATATCCAACTAAAATCAATCATAGACCTTTATCGCAAATAATCATATTTCGTTTTCATTAAAGATTGTCGATTTCTCTAAATCTTCTCGAAAAAGGATAAGTAAGTGTCTTGTCTGAACCTGATCTCTGGATCACAATTTTGGATTCGCACCTAGGGTTTGAGCAACACCGTGTACTCATTCCCGATATGAGCTTAGAATCAGGTGGCGACTCCAAAATCGTTTTTTAGAAATTCGAGTCCGAATTTCTTTTCTAAAACCCCTTTCCCTTTTGAAATCGTTTTCTTTTGATTCCAATTTTCATTTAAAACCCAAAGCACGCGTTCACATGTGCAAGTCATTTAGAGATCCTTCCTCTGAAAGCCTCGACTCCCTAGTCGGGTCCACTTCTAAGGCGGGGGGTACTAGGAAAGGAATTCTCCACTCGCTTAGGAGCATTTCTCTTTATTTTTTTGTATTCCTTTAAAATTTAAGCCTTGAAGAGCTTGCGAGTTCCGTAGTCGAGCAATTTTGTTCACGAGAGTGCTAAGACGCTCACGGCGTGAACAAACCAAAATCGAAATTTCATTTTTATCTCAGTCTCGAGGAACTTACGAGTTCCCTTAATCGAGCAATTTTTCTTACGAGAGAACTAAAATTCTCGCGAAGTAAGCACCCATCTTCCAAACCAATTTCCCTATTTTGATATTCAATTTCGACCTTTCAAACCTGTTTTTATTTTCGATAAAAACATCGCTCGCTTACAATAGTGGCACCATTTCATCAGAAGGTTCGATGGAGAAGTACTGAAGGATCTAAGTAATCAAGCATCCATAAGCTAGAAAGTGCTTGGGCTGCGTCATCTGAATGATGGCCAGAATAGGCAGATTCAAAGGTTTATTTTAGAGCAGATGCCAAACGATACAGAGCTCAAAACGAGATACTGAGTTTTTGTTGAACCTTTTGGATGCGATATATTGAGCGGTGAGGAAATGGGAGAGCCTTGCCTCTCTAGGCAGATAAGTGGCTATGATTTCTCCAGTAAGCCCTTCTGGCACCAAGTAGTTTGGATCAAAGTGCTTGACCTTCTTCTCATCCCCTAAGCTTTTTGAGGATGGCCCCGTTGTTCTCAGTCTCCAGAATATCAGCTAGAACCTCTGGAGTGATTCATATCTTGGTTCTTTGAACCAGGGTGTGAAAGCAGTCCTTTTGGATATTGTTAGTAATCATATTGCCATAGAACTCGAGAATAAGAACCTCGAAGGCAGGTGACTGGATATTGAAGAAGGTTTGCCATTGTTGATGGTGAATCCACGTTCTGTAAGGCTCAGTTATAAAGATATAAGAGAACTCGAAAGTTCTTAGCTTAAGGACAGAGCAGGAGCGAATATTTGGGTATGGATGCCTTGATCCAGGTAGAACAAGATCATTAGGTGTTTGGGAGTTCTTGCGCTTACCCATAGCATTAAAAAAGGAATAAGAGATTTAGGGTTTTATAAAATGAAAGAGCTTAATTAAGAGAGAGAGTGGAGCAGAAAGTGGAAACAGCATTTCGAACAAAACTAAATATAGGGAATTTCAGTTTGAAAAAGATGAAATACCCCTGGAATTTGAATCTGAAATGGCATATAGCCATTTGAGGCACCGAAGGAGTCATATCAGATGTATAAGCATTTAAGATTTCTCTTAGGAAATGTTACTGATTTGAAGTCAGTAATGATAATGCATACGTGTCAGTTCAATATGTGGCATTTTAAAAAATTAAAATAAATGATAGGGATTGAGTGTACTTAGCTATCGAAGAGGGTTGGTCATCCTAATGGCCCCTCTGAGAGTATTGAATTTATCCTATTTCAGTGCCTTAGTGAATATGTTAGCCAGCTGATCTTCAGTAGGAACAAAGATAAGCTTGATATCTCCCTTCTGAACGTGATCTCTGATGAAGTGATGTCTGATACTGACATGCTTCATCCATCTGTGCTGAACTGGATTCTTGGATAGATCAATAGCACTCTTGTTATCACAATTAACTTTAATAACTTCTGATCTGATTCCAAAATCTCCGAGATGTTGCTTAATCCATAGGAGTTGAGCCACGCAGCTTCCAGTAGCAATGTATTTAGCTTCAGTAGTTGAGAGGGCTACTAAGGCTTTCTTCTTACTAAACTGTGACACTAAGCACTCTCCAAGGAAGTGACATCCACCTGATGTACTCTTCCTTTCCAGTCTATCTCCCCTGTAGTCCGCATCAGTATACCCTATCTGCTTGATGTCTAAATTGATTGGATACCATAAACCTGCATCTATTAAACTATGCAAATACCTCAATATTCGCTTTACAACTGTTAGATGTGATTCTTTTGGATTTGATTGAAAATGCGCACAATAACAAGCTGAAAAATGAATATCAGGCCTACTGGCGGTTAAGTACAGTAGGGATCCAATCATGGTATGATAGACCTTAGGATCAATTGATTGTCCATCATTATCCTCACTTAGTACCGTATCTGAGCTCGTAGGAGTTGAAATTGACTTACAGTTGTCCATACCGAATTTCTTCAACATCTCTCGGGTATACTTGGACTGAATGAAAATGCCATTTCTGCTTTGTTTGATTTGTAATCCAAGGAAGAAATTCAGTTCTCCCATTAGAGACATTTAAAACTTAGCTTGCATCAAGTCACTGAACTTTTTGCACAACAGTTCATTTGTACTACCAAAGATAATATTATCAACATATATCTGAACAAGCAGTATATGCTGAGACTTTTTATTTATAAAACGGGTGGTATCAGCTTTGCCTCTACTGAAATCCTTAGAAATCAGAAAGCTTTTCAGTCGCTCATACTAGGCACATGGTGCCTGTTTTAGACCGTAGAGGGCTTTTCTAAGTTTAAAAACACGGTCAAGATCCTGATGATCCTCAAAGCTAGGAGCCTATTTAACAAAAACTTCTTCCTCAATGAATCCATTGAGAAAGGCACTTTTGACATCCATCTGAAAAAGCTTAAAATCCATGTGCTAACAAAAGCACACAGGATTCTAATAGCTTCTAATGTAGCTTCTGGGGAAAAGGTTTCACCATAATCAATACCTTCTTGTTGATTATACGCTTGTGCCACCAGTCTGGCTTTGTTCCTAGCTATGTTACCTGACTCATCGAGTTTATTCTCAAAGACCCACTTTGTTCTAATTATAGATTTGCCTCTGGGTCTTAGTACTAGATCCTATACTTTATTCCTTTTGAACTGATCTAGCTCTTATTGCATGGCTACCATCCAGTACTCATCATGTTCAGCAACCTTGAAGGTCTTTGGCTCCAGTATTGATACAAATG
The DNA here is from genome assembly GCA_948330485.1 of Euphorbia neoarborescens. Lineage (NCBI taxonomy): Eukaryota > Viridiplantae > Streptophyta > Magnoliopsida > Malpighiales > Euphorbiaceae > Euphorbia > Euphorbia neoarborescens. The sequence continues at coordinate 6,510 of CAOJCR016072028.1, forward strand.
CCACATTTTTAAAATATCTGTTCAGCTGGGCCCTTGTCATCATATGGTTCTCAGCTCGGTCAATGATATTTTCAGGAGGACGACTTCTATGGTATCTTGTTTCTCTTAGGAATCCAGCATTGTCATCTTCCTCTTAGGTTCCAACAATGTCACCAATCTGCTGAGAGGTTCCTAAAATCTCGGTTAGATGAAGATTATTGAACTGAGTTTTAGTATCCATACCGTTAATACCGATTTTGGGTATTGGGTCTACTGAGTTATTATCAGTATGATGACTGATGTCTAATCTTGGTTCAGTACCATACTGATGCAGCGTCAGCAGTGATATAGATTTAAGATATTAATTAATGATGTTGATCGCTCAAATCTAGGGCAGTGTACCCTCTCGTTATCAAGCAATAAAACTGGATTTAAAGTCCAGGTATCGATCCCACAGGGAAAAATACCTCTACACAATCTAATACTAGGGTTTTACCATGTTATAGGTGGTTTTAATTAACTGTGAAAAATAAACCAAGTTAAACTACTCCAACTCCTAATTACAAGCTATGCCAATTCAACCCTTTGATTCTGAATTCAATGGAAAGCCAATCGATGTTCTACCAACCTATGAATATTAATAGTGATGGATCCCTATTAATCTAGCGAACAATTAATTATTAAAGTAATGAAAGTTATCAAATTAATATCACACATGTTCTGATAGTTATTCCTACCATTTGAAGCACCTAGGGTAAGGTTATCTGAACGGTCTGCCTAGTTCTATGATTCAGAAACTAAGTATACTTAAGTTCCACAGGATTGTCAATCCTTCCGGTTTTTAGTTGTTAGGCTGGATCGCTTAACAGATATGAATCAAATATTTAATCAAGTTTACGAAGCTATCAAATACGCATGCATGAAAATTAACCGATTAACGAACATAAACCCTAATTTCAATTGCAAGTTTAATCAATAAGTGTGGAAGAAATAATCATGAATACAATCACATACAATATCTAAGCAGATCACAACTCCTATTAAAGACAAAGATTGAGAAAAGAGAATTCTTATTCAAACTCGTTATTGAATCCTCTGGCTTTGTCGAGATTACGCGTAAAGGTGATCCTCTATAAGATTAATCACTTGCAAATATAAATCAACAATCCGCAAAAGTTAAACATTCCAATTAGAAGCTTTTGATTAATCAAATCCGATATCAGAATACAAAGAAAAAGAAAAGCTAGCTAGGGATTGTAATTCAAGTTGAATGGTAAAAGATACAGAAATATTATTTTTCCAGTTACTTACAGGTTCCTAAATAAAAATAAAGTAAAGCAAATCTGAAACCCTAAAAAAATGTACAACGCACTATGTTGATAGACAACACGCCGTGTTTTACTCTTTTGTACAAGGGAAACATGTCGAGTTAAACCTACTCACCGACGTGTTTGCTTCTGCCCATATTGTATTCTTCAATCGATGCATAACACGCCGTGTTCTGGGGCAACACGACGAGTTTTGCCAAAATTCCTCGAGCCTTGCTGATTTGTATTGCAACATGCCGTGTTCTAGGCTTCTTACTCAACACGTCGAGTTATAGCCCGAGTTCAACTTCTTTTCTTCATAACTTCTTCATTCGACCTCTAATTTGCACGATCTTGATCCGTTGGAAAGCTTGAATCATGAACTTCGACTATACTTTTATGCTCAACTCCAGATTCAGCCTCAATGTCTGACAAAATTAGCTCCAAAGATCTTTCCCAAGCATGCCTTATCATCATTGGTCTCCATTATCCCGGGATTCAAATCCCTACATCCAAAGGCTCAAGAAACGGGTTAAATCACACAAGTCCTCAGTCCTAACGACCTCGAACCTAAAAATAGATAAAACTCACAGAAAACACACAAAAACATATATAAACACAAACTAAAAAAAAAATAGAAAAATGCATGCAAAACAACACCAGAATGCCATAAATCCAAACAAATTATCCGAAATCAATATTCCATAATGTTCAGAATATAAGGTCAAAATCGGCCCTATCAAATACTGAGCTCCTGTTGTCTTTTCAGTAATGCTTTCAGTACCATTAATCCTTAGGTTCTCATCAGCATCATTTGTCTTAATTCTTTTCTGTATAGAATGGTTAGTTTCATTGAACTCTACGTGTACTGATTCTTCTACTACTAAGGTTCTTCTGTTAAAGACTATATAAGCTTCATTGGATGTTCAGTATCCAAGGAAAATCACTTCGTCAGACTTGGAGTCAAACTTTCTAAGATTTCCTTAGTATTCAAAATAAAGCATTTACATCTAAAAGCCTTGCAATATCCAATTCTAGGTTTTTGACCTTTCTATAGCTCATAGGGTGTTTTCTTCAATATGGGTCCGATAAGAGCTCTATTGAGAATGTAACAGGTTGTATTGAAAGCCTTACCCCAAAAATATTTTGGAAGATTGTTTTCAATAAGCATGGTTCTGGCCATTTCAACAAGGGTCCTATTCTTTCTTTCAACAACCCCATTTTATTGGGATGTTCTAGGAGCTGAGAAGTTATGATCTATACCTTGTTATTACAAAAATTTTCAAAGAATTGGTTTTGAAATTCCCTCCCATTGTCACTTATGATATGAGCAATTTTTAAATCTTTTCAGTCTCAATACGGTTGTAAAGAATTGAAAAGTGTTCAAAGGAGTCATCCTTGCTACTGAGAAATAGTACCCAAGTAAAACGAGAAAAATCATCTACTACCACTAACCCATATTTCTTTTTACCCAAGCTTATTGGTTGAACTGGGACAAAAAGATCTAAGTGTAAAAGTTCAAGCGGTCTTTCAGTAGATACTACATTTTTACTTTTGAATGATTTCCTGGTCTGTTTACTTGATTGACAAGCATCACATAAGTGATCTTTACCAAATTTAATACAAGGTATCCCTTCTACCAGTTGCTTCTTGGCAAGCTCAGAGAGTAAGTTTATGCTAGCATGTCCTAACCTCCTATGTCATAGCCAAGAGTTCTCTTCAGTGGATACTAAATAGAAATTTTTTGAAAACTTTTTTCTCAAATCGATCATGAAAACATTTTCAGTATAGGGGGAAAATAGAATTATTTTCTCAGTCTCAGAATCAATTACAGTACAGCCATGTGACTCAAACAAAACAGTATAACCTTTATAGTATGATTGAGACACACTCAGTAGATTATACTTCAACCTGAGAGGGAGATGTTCTCAATAGCAGGGCTCGTTCTAATAGTGCCACACCCAAGTATCTTCCCTTTTTGGTTGTCTCCAAAGCTGACTGTTCCATTCCTTTTCTCAGTATAGGTGAAAAATTGACTTCTATCACCTGTCATGTGCCTTGAGCATGCGCTGTCTATTTACAACATTGTAGACTTCTCCATGCATCTCAAGCTCACCTACATATGAATAATTTGTTTTTAGGTACCCAAACTAAGTTGGGTCCTTTTTGGTTAGCCTTGGGTATCCAGATTAACTTTTTAGTAGTCTGACCCTTCATTATCCGGTACATTTTTGAAGTGTGTCCAAGTCTCATACAATAGGCGCATTCAGTATGATTATTTTGCATTTTGTCAGAGGATCTGAATTTTCCCCTTTTATACCCAGTATTGGGTTTATATGCATACTGGTATTGAGAACTGTTTGCTACTGAATCTATCTTATCATGCAGAAGTTCATTGTAATCTAATAACTCTTTAACTTGCATTCTTAATTGATTAATAGCATTACCGTCCAAGGAGTTATTTTCTAGTAGTAGTCTTGTGACGACCGAGCTTTCAAACAGCATATGATGGCGAAAAACATCATACGAAACTAAGTCATCACTAACATAAAACTTAAATCATCCAAAAAAACAAAATACTTTATTAAAACAAAATTTAACAAGGTTCTCAAAATCAACAACAAAACGAAAAGAAACGAAACAGCTATACTAATACATCCTCGCTCACAACACAAGCGGTAGCCCCATCAAAAAAAAAAACTTCACACGATACCTACATCATCTGAAAAAAATAAACTGCCACTGAGTGACAAGCAACACACAAATCCATACTCCAATTTAAAATTAAGCATGTCATACTAGTTTAAACATTAAATCGTATTAAACACACAAAAGTAAATTAAATTTAGAAACTCCGTAAGGACATTAGTAATTGAGAGTAAAGTAAGAAAACGTAAGGAAAAACAATTTTCCAAACTCCGTAAGGACATTAGTAATTGAGAGTAAAGTAAGAAAACGTAAGGAAAAACAATTTTCCAAAACGAATAACT
>CAOJCR016074812.1:0-12154 GCA_948330485.1 Euphorbia neoarborescens
GAATCACTACATAAGATGAAGCAAAATTCATTTTTCCATACCAATTTCAAATTGCTTCAATTTTTTAGGAGAAAAGGAAAACCCCAAAACTTATTTAAATTAAAGAGGGAAAAAAAGAAAGAAAACCCAATTCTCAACTTCTATACCTAAACCAATATTACAGAAAATAAATGAAGAAGATACTGTGAATACTAATATTACCAAGTCTATTAATAATAACAACTACTGTGTTGCTAAACTATCTGCCTATGTTAAACTAAGAAAAAGGAATAACATTTATTAAACACAAACAAAAATGAAATTTGAAAATGGAAATTGTAACAAAGAAAATAAATCCTCTATTTCGTGAATACATTGATTTGCTTTATGCAGACAAAGATTGAAGGCTGATAAATATGCATACCTTTCAGTTGTTGAAGAAAAAAACCATGACCGTAAATCATTCATTGAAAGGTTTTGAGAAAATTAAAATCGTTGCGAGGGAAGAAAAGAAAGAAATTTGGCAACGTCTTTGCACAACAAAGAGAGGAAAAGTAATTTTTTGTTTGACAAAAAAGAGGGAAAGTAATTACAATGGTGAATGAAGTTAAATTAGAATTTAACTTTTTTTTTACCTTTGTTTTAATCTTGGCCATCCATTATGAATGGATGGCGAGGATTAAATTAACAGATTGTCTCCTGTATAAGTGGTACAAGAGACAATCTGAATCCCTTTAATAATCACATGATTACCAATGTATTTTTTAAGGAGTTTTTTTTTTTTTTTTTTTTTTTTTTACAAAACTTAACCCTTTTTAAGGCCCATTTATCTATCTGACCCCCTTCCTTATTTTCTTACTAAACTAGACACTTTCACCGACGTTTTCTATTATACCTTTGTCTATCATATTTTAGATCTAACCCAATTCATTTCTCACTTTCACATACTTTGCACCCTTCGTTCATCACTTTCCAAATACACTTTCTGCTACGTTTGAGTTCATCACTTATCATCCATCGATTTCCAATGGCAAAGGCAAAGAAAAGAAGAAGGAAGGAGGTATGTTTTACCCATACCCCATCTATTTGTTTCTCTTTCTTTTAAAAGAATTGTCGCATTTAACCTAAAAGCGTCAATTGCGACAAGATTAAACATCTATTGTCACATTTAATCTAATGCGACAAATGCAACAGTAGTAAACCCTAAATCATTTCGTTCGCATATGTCAGGTTTGAGATGAACGCGACGGTTTGTGGTAATTGCAAACTGGTTTTCAATGCATTTAGTTTTTTTTATAGAATAACTCCTCTAAAACGTGTAAGATAGAGACTGATTACATGTATGGGAGAACTATTGGATCTGATGCTCATGTAGCTGTTAGATTCAGCAATGTTTCAGGAGTAAGACGGAGAATGATTATATGTATAGCATAAAGTAGTGTTCAAGTCTTCCTCTTGAAAGAATCGTGACATTTAACCCAAACGCGAAAAATGCATCACATTTATCGTTTTTGCTACTATTAAAGTGGTGTTCAAGAGATCAAAAGCTTAGTCAGGATGGATATCATGCAACATGTTATTGTTAGATTGAATTCAGATGGCCAAGAGCCTCCAACATCTGATTTTGATACAGAAGAAGATAAAGATAACAATCATCCTGTCAATGATGGAGAAATATCTCTAACTTTTCTATCATGCAAATGTTGAACTATTAGATCTGATGCTTATATTACTGTAAGATTCAACAGTGATTCAGGAGTAAGACTAAGCCTGATTACATGTACGAGCATAAAAGTGCTTTTGGAGCCTCTGATTACTCCGAAAAAAATTGCTTGAGCTATGTCATAGTGGAGTTTGAAGAATAAAGAGATGTGTTCACTGCCATATCCATATGTTTGTTCGTCTTCCTCTAGAAAGAATCGTCGTATTTAGCCTAAAAGCGACACTGTGAATTTAGTAGATGTTACTGTTGTAGTAGATGTTACTATTGTGGTAATTGTTGTTTTATGTCTGTCGTATTTTGTATCAAATGCGACTATTGCGACATCAGAATTTGTTATGTATCAAATGCGACCTCAAAATCTTTTATGTATCAAATGCGACATCAGAATTTTTATTTATAATATTCATTTATATTAATTATTTATAATATACAAAGAATATCTCATTTACAACAAAAGTCTAAATATCGATTCTTATATTAGCAAATGTAAGTTTCTCCTTCACACGACATCAAAATTTTTATTTATAATATAAATTTATATTAAACATTTATAATATACAAATAATTTCTCATTTACAACAAAAAGTCTAGATATCGATTCTTGTATCAACAATTGTAAGTTTCTCCTTCACATGGAAACCAAACTCATTGTGAACCTGTCGCATTTGAAGAAAATACGACAAATGTGACCAATGTATTTATAGTTTAATTCTGTCGCATTTGTCGTATTTTCTTCAAATGCGACAGGTTCACAAAACGTAATCCTTAAACCCTTTGTCAAACAACACTAGCGAAAAACAAAAACAAACAGATCGGTAAAACATATCCATTAAAAATCGATGAAATAATAATGGCATATCTTCCACTCTGATTGTGCTCAATCTCCCAGATGGATTGTACTCATTAATCTTCCAAATGGGAGATTAACGAGTACAATCCAAGTGAGGGTTTGATGAGTTCAATATTGCTTTAGAATCGTGTATCCCCTACTTGGGTTGTACTCTTTATTCTCCTTCAAAGAAGTGGTAAGTGCCATCTGTCATTTTACGCAGAAGTTACCACAACTTTGAAGGAGATTAAGGGTACAGTCTTTCAATTGTCGAATCTTGCTTCAAATATGTGTCATATTCGTCGTTATTGTCGCAAATATGACAAATGCGACATATCTGATTATGTTTTATTCTTTCGCTTTTGTGGGAAACACGACAAAGCATTTGAATCTGAAAAACGATGAAAGGACGATAGAAAGTGATGAACGAAAACGAAATAGGTGAAAATAAAAATTAAAGGAAAGGACGATGGTAATCAATAGTTGAAGGGAGAATTCCAAACATTTCAAACTCTTGTGAATTCCAAACATTTACGTTACAACTCTTGGGAATAGACTATTCAGAATAATTGGAAAATGTAGGTGAAAGTGTCTAGTTTGGTAAGAAAATAGGAAAGGGGGTCAGATAGGTAAATGGTCCTTAAAAAGTGTCTAAGTTTGTAAAAAACTCATTTTCTAAGCGGGTTGATGTGAAAAGTTTTTTAGTGATTATGATAAAGTGGAGAATCTTTAAGTGCAAGTGGCTAGTACAAGCTATTAATCCTGGACAACGTGCAAGGTAGTGCAGAAAAATACTATTCAAACTAGCTTATAAATACAGAATACAAAAGGTGAAATCAACTAACAACAACAATTTTTTTTTGTAGAAAAATACCTATTCAAACTAGCTTATAAATAGTATGTAGAAGCTAGGGTCAAAATTCCATGAATTATAGAATTATAGAAAAACTTTTAGAATTATACAAGTATATATTTGAAAAAATATAAAATTGAAGGCCTAAATAATAATTTTTTACTGAAAAGTGACGGATCACTAGATCAAAGCTATAGTTTATTGATTGTGGGCCCGTTTCCTAGAAAATACAACTGATGAATTATAAAATTAGACAATTCAAACTTTTAAAGTTATTAAAAACTATCTCACTCTAAAAGCGCCAAAGCATACTCTTTGGCTACTTTGCTATCAATTTCTATTGTTTAATCCATGCTTTAAGCACTTACTTACTGTGAATAGATGAAAGATTCTGAAAATATTTTCTTTTTCAAAATGTTTTTCGAAACATTAAATCATCCAGCTCAACCTAAATAGTTAAGGTTAATTCTTTTCAAGACACCTTTTGCCTTAAAAGCGACTTAAGAACCCAGAAGAAAAGGCCTTAATCAAAATATGCTCATGAATGCGGGCTTAGGATTTTAATAATTTTAAAAAGAAATTTTATTGAAAACGATTTTAAGAGATTCAAATACTGATAACCCAATAGAGGCCACATGCCAAGCATATGACCACGTGCCAAGTGATGACCCATTAGAGGACACGTGCCGGACACGATACACATATAAGGTCGGATAGATGCCCTAGAGATTATCAGGGGCCACTAACATCCTAGCAGTGTTTAACACACGTCAATCTCTCCAGCATTAAAAAATCGGACGGGTGGCTAATACCTGACAAGCAGCCATCCTAGGACATACTCAAAGGACATACGGAAAGAGAGAGAATTTATGCCATCACATTTAATACGGTAATTAATGCTGCAAGGATAAAATACAGCCCGACAAGATAGTAGGAATAAAAGGAGGTCTCGTCAGGTGTTCAAAAGCAGCCACTTGTGGGGATGACAATTGACAGGACCAAATAGGCCATGCCTCAATCTGCCCTCTAATAGTATGACACGTGGAGGCCAGGGCCACTATATAATCAGCAAGGTCAAAACAGGTAAGAAGGAGGATTCATTTTTTACTCTTACTTCACATTAGAAGGTATCTCCCCCTCTTCCCCTAAAAAGTTACTGACTTAGGCATCAGAGTATGATAATTTGGGTAACCTAGCTCCGTCTTTTTCTCTCTCACAGGTAGACGGAACCCGCTCTCAGGGGAATCTCTAATGACCCTAACCCACTCTAGTTGTCAATTGGTGTGGTGAGCGTGGAGCACTTGTAACAATGGCTCACCCTGTGCATAATGAACCCCAAATGTCCCATTCCCCCACTCCCGACACCATATCTCGCCGGAGCTCTATCATAGATGAGCATCCAAGACCCAATAGCTGCACAGTAAAGTATAGTAGCCCACTACGGCATCACACCCGAGCACATCACTATGCTCAGAATCTCCTCGGCCCCAACAGCCACAATTCTAAATTATCAGCCTCAAGCTACAATCGTAGCCCCTCAAGTCTTGTTCCACCCTTACACTATTGCCTACCTACCAGCAGGCCCAGAAATGTTCCACCAGGACCCATCAATGGATCCTACTTTGTATTTCTACCCGTGGGGGGTACAGACCGTACCCTTAGCCCTAATACACCATCATGCAACACCTAACCACATTATCCCAACACGAAACTCCTTAACACGTCCAGTCCCACACCCCTAGGGGATACCGCAAACACCCCAACCTCCTTCGACTCTCTCCATTCTGTTCCATTATACCCAAGATTTCTAGCAAGTGGCAGTCAGCCTGAATTGTAGATATACTGGTATATCCTAAATTTGAAACTCTGCTGAGGCAAGGGCTGGATAAGTACAACGTGGCTTACCAAGACCCCATTTCTCACTCAACTGAATCCCAGTTTTGTAGACGTATTATGGATATGCCATTTGACTTAAAGTTCAAGCAGATAACCATCAAGGATTATGATGGAAAAGATAATCCGAAAGATCACATCCAAACTTTTGTGGAAAAGATGAGGTTGGCTGGTGCTATAGAAGGCCTAATGTGCAGGCTATTTAGCACAACCTTACGATGACTTGCCTCTTTATGGTATGAAAATCTGGATCCCGGGGTCAGTCATGGGGTGGGACTACCTGGAGAAGTTGTTCTGTGCTAAATTCTCGGGCTCCATACCCATTTACAAACCATCTCTCAGCGTTCATGATGTGAAGCAAGCACTAGGAGATCCCCTAAGAAAGTACATGGAGCACTTCAACTAGCCATGCCTGAATGTTAAGAACTTGGACTTTACCATGACACATGAGGCCTTTATCCACAATACGACTAATGAGAAGATGTGCCACTACCTAATCATATGCAAACCCAAGGACAAAATCGCCATGATCACCTGGGCCAATTGTTAATTAGAAGTGGAAGATATGGACAAAGAATCCCACAATCCAAGAAGAACAGAATCTAGGCAGGTGCCCAATCACTAGCGGAGCGCGACGGGAGATAAGCACTCCCAAGAGGATAGGCCAGACCATTTCAAAAGCAGAAGGCAGCACCACTTTGCGCCTTTCCCCAGACCTACAAATAGGGAAGTGTTAGAGGCGTGGATAGACAATAGAGTCTTCTCCAACACCCTACGCATACCCAGCCAAGAGAAGCCCTATTTCATATACCACAAGTCAAAGGGATATAACACCGAGGAGTGTCAGATCCTAGATCAAGAAGTGGAGACGGTGATCCAGAGAGGAGGGACCAAACCAACAGAATCAAGACAGAGTAATGCCCCGCTGAAACCTCAAGAGGACAGGGAGAAGGATGCAAGAGAGGACCACCGATCGTCAAGAGGAAGCAGAGGGACAATTATGGTTATCGTGGAAGAACTGGAGGCCGCATTTGGAGCCAAACGAGTATGGCGGGGCCAAGACTCGGCGAACAACGAGAGAAGTCTTCCGCCCTTTTGAGGAAGAAAATGACTTCTCGATTGAAGTTCCGTGACTATTATCATAAAGCAAGCGACGGAGAAAATAAAGCTAACGTAAAAACGGATCCAACGCATGTATTCTCCTTTAGCAGGGGTCACACATACCAATTGTGGGGCAAGCCATGATGTCAATAGAGGTCCATGATAGTAAGTACGTTTGGCAAACAAACACCGTGTTTACCGTCGTCGATGCCCCACCGGCGTATAACATCTTATTAGGCTGACCCTTCCTCGTGGACTCAGAGGAAGTGTTGTCTATTCGAAACTTGGCCATGCAGATCCCGATTAGTAGAGGGATGGCCATTGTCAGAGGTTGCCAACGGGTAGCACAAGAAACCTACTTGGCATCCTTATAGCCACCAGAAGAAAATGATTGAACAAAAGCTGCAGCAAGTAGACTAATCCAGGGAAGCAAGTAGACGTCTAGCTGGTAGGGAAAGGACAGGGAGGACTGAATGGAGGAAGGCACCAACGAAAAACACAAACAAAGCACCAGAATTGAACTTAAAAAAAACTATCATGTCTCTATGTTAAAATTGTGAATATAAAAAGTGCATCTTTAACATTTCATCATATGCAAGCAATTGTATAAGTTATGAGGCGGTTGAACTATGACCCCTCACTAACTAACTTTACATTAGGAGGCAATTGACCTGCTCTTCCTCGTTGATTCTTTATACTATAAAGTGATCGAGCATCTGTTCTTCACTGGCCCATCAATAAGTTATGAGGCGGTTGAACTATCACCCCTCACTGACTAACTTTATATCAGGAGGAGATCGTCCTGCTCTCCCTCGCTGATTCTTTATACCGTGAAGTGATCAAGCATCTCTCCTTCATTGGATCATTAATAAGTCATGGGGCGGCTGAACGATCACCCCTCACTGACTAAATTTATATCAAGAGGCGATCAACCTACTCTTCCTTGCTGATTCTTTATGCAGTGATAACCTAAAAATACATTCTCAACTCTATATATAAGTTCCCAACAAAAAGAAATCGAAACCAAGTAGAATTCTGCATTTTTCTGTGTTTTTATCCCTATCACGTTGTGACCAACAAGTGTCATGATGTGACCAGCTTAATTTCTTCAATCATCTAAACCTCCTGTTTCTGTGTAGATTTTGCCTGTCACGACGTGACAAAGGGTTAGTCACGGCATGACCGGCCATTTTTCATCAACTCCTTATTTCCTTCTATCTTCTTGTAATTTTACCCTATCACGACGTATCAGGCCATCTATCATGACGTGACCAGCCTTTTTCGTGCACTTCCTTCCTCTCTCAAGCTCCTGTGCTCCGCTTTAAAGCTCTGACCCCAAAACATGTCTTGCAAAGACACAAAATATATAAAAAGCACCAATATACAGGAGTCCAAATAAATATAAACACAGGAGCTGCCCAACAAGAGTCAAATTGTATACACTATCAACTAAGACTAATAAAAACCATCAAAACTAAGCTAAAGAGCAAAACACCTAAAGCATAAACAAACACGAGACAAAACACCAGAAAAGCAATATAAGCATCACCAAATGATATGATTATAGCAAAAAATATAACATCTAAACTGACCTTATCAATTACTCCCACTTAAGACCTTGCTTGTCCTCAAGCAAATAATCAAAAACTCAGAACAACAATATTCATTTTCACCGAAAAATCTAGCACTGATTTAACTATGCTAATTCACCAATCCTCAAGCATGCATCACAGTTATCAAAGTTATATGAAATGTATACAGACAACAACTCTTATAAGATTCACACTTTCAAGTCTAAACGTCTCAAATGAAAAGGAATGTTTAGGATTTATGTAACCGAATGTAAACCTCACAAGTGGTCGCTCAAAATGCTCTCATTGCTAGGTGAATCAAAGAAATCACACATAATCATGCATAATGTACATCACATGGCGAACTGATGGCAATCCTAGCACAGTCGTTGGTTAATGAGCAAAATCAGAGAACCAATCGGGGTTGTAACGTGTGAGGCTAAAGGTAAGATAGTCAAAATTTTGTTTAGGTATACAACTCTCTATCCCGAGTCATCAAATTGAAAAATTAGTCAAATATATGGGTTTATAAAACATTTGCAACTATACATCCCAAAGAATTTTCAACTTTTCAATTTTTTATATATATTTCCCAACAACAACACTACAACTCAGATAAACAAAAGAAGAATATAAGACAAAGAAAGTGGTGAAAGTGAATAATGAAGGGATTTGATTAACTTTGTAAGATCATTCTTAACTCTTAAGTGTTTAAGTCAAGCATTTATAATTATCCCCCAAAACAAAACACGAAGCTCGAATGAAGGAAAGAACAATTCCAAGCTTTTATTTAAAACACAACATACCCATAACAAAAAGATAGCTCAAATGAAAAAGATAATGATTCTGAGCTTCTTACAAACAAAAACATGTATTTTTGGAATGAGATGTAAAGTCACATTTTTCAAGTGAAGGTTAACCCAAAATAAGAATGAAGTATATTGACTAATCTAGACTCGGTAATAGAAAGACGATGGGTGTGAAGGTAAGTTAGAAGTAAAGGGAATAAGCTTATATCGGTAAGGAAAAAGTCTTGTAATTTGGCTATGAAAAACTCCAATCTAAGCTCAAAAGGGGTTTTCTAAGGGTAGTTAGTGCATGTATTAAAAGCTGTGTTTAAGATGTACAAGTGTGTGCTGTGCGGTTAGACCTATGGGTCTCCATATACTTTGCTCTAGTACAACCAAGTGTAAAACATATGCTAGGTTCCATGATCTAGTACAAACATGTATGATTAACTCACAAAAAAGAAGACCAATGTGAAATAGTCGTTTGAGGCACAAAGAGTTTGGTTGCTGTGAGCGAGCGACCTTTTTCTCAAAAAGAAAATTGGTTTGAAATTGAAATAGTTCCTAAGAAAGTGACATAATTTTTTCAAAAACACCTTTCACCTTAGAAGCGATTCCGTGTCAAATAGGGAATTTGAAGATTTCAAATGCCTTATGCAATTTGCGAGCCAGCATCAATATGATGCCCCTTACTATATTGCGAAAGCTTGGATTGGGAGATATGAAACCCACCACGATGTCATTGTAGCTTATGGATGGATCGATTGTAAAACCATATAGAGTCATAGAAGATGTGTTAGTAAAGGTAAATCAATTTATTTTTCCTACTGATTTTTTGATTTTGAATATGGAAGACAATGCTACAATACCATTACTACTTAGAAGACCAATTCTTGCAAAGGGAAGAACATTAATTGAGGTTCATAGAGGTAAGGTAATCTTTTGGTTGCAAGACGAGGAGGTAATTTTTTATGTTTACAGTTTGTCGAATTCTTCGTTAGATTCTAAAAATTGTAATTTAGTATCCTCTTTTATTCCTACTGATGTTTATGATAATAGGAAATTTTACAGTGAATTAGACATTAGGTTAGGAAGTGGCCTTTAGAACGTAAGAAAGAAGGCAGCGGGAGTAAGAAAGGATGAAAGAGGTATGTTCGACAAGCTAGGAAGGAAGGTTGAACCGGCACCCGAGTCATTCGTAACAGTGCCTTTAGAAATAAAAATGGATGTTTTACCAAGTGCACAAGGTGAAGAAGTGAAGAGGAAAAGGAAGCGAAAAACATGAAGGAAGAAGCACAAGAATAGGTGCTTCCTTTTTTTATTTTTGGTAAAACAGACGATTTGAGAAAGACAAGTATAAACACAGCGTGAGGTATTCTGTATACCTTTGTGCATTTTGTTTTCATTTTCCTTTTACGTTTTGTTTTGTATTTTTGGTATTTTTAGTGCGAGTCTTAAGTCAACAAATGTTCGAAGAGCAAATCGGTAAGAAAAGAAGTGAGGACAATTTGAAAAAGTGGGAATCGGAGGCAAACTCATCATGTTCAGGTAAGAACTCAAAGAGTTCTGTAAAGAAACACACCGTGTTACAGAAATACGCCAGCATGATTAACTACTGTAACTCAAACCAAGTTGCGATAAATTAAAACACGCTCTGTTTGCTCATTAACATGCCGAGTTGTGAAGCGAAAACTAGAAGGAAGTTTCTTATGAAAGAACATGTCGTGTTCTATATACAACACGACAAGTTATGAGCTTTTTCAGAAAAAAGATTTCAAAAAAATTTAAAAGGATTTTTCTTTTATTTCGTTTTCCCTTCCCTTTTCTTTCCCGCACTTGGGCACATACTCCATTGCACTTTCAGGAGTAAGTGCGTTGTAAGTGTGGGGTGGGAAAAGGGAATTTTCCCTTTTATATTTATATACTTTATTTCTTTGGAGCATGCTAGGGTAGTGATGACTATTGGATTTTTGTTGACTTATAATAGTTTTGATCTAATTTTGATTTTTCTAATTTTGGTTTAGTTTTGTTTTGTGTGATTTTGATTTTTATGTTTAGCATTTTGTGTGAATGCTAAAATTCTTGCCGAGTTATTCTAATATAGGGTTCTATGATTGCTTAGCTATCCCCGGAATTGAACTCCGTTGTTTGTTTTCTAAGTGGATAACATGGAATTTTAGATTAAGTATGCTTAGAATTAGCCTGTTTGTGCCTGTAAGCTGAATTTTGAACAATGTGATTGCAATGAAACAATAAGAATCATGATGTGCAGTGGTTTGCATATTTACTGTTATTTCCATGCCTGAATTAAAATAGTGGCTGGGAGCACTGAAAGAAAAAAATGAACTTAAATATATACATATAATGCTCCTGAACTATAAAGTGAGGACTTTTGAGCCAAACGAACCATTTCACTTCAGGTTCTAATTTTTCTGAGAGAATCAAACATTGTGATCTAGATCACAGAACTCGGTGTAGTCTTGCACTTGGCATAAGTAGAGCTTAATATGTGGAGACCCTTAGGTATAACCACATTATCACACACACTACACTTTTCTTTTTCATTTTTAACTTTTTGAACCTAACACATTAACTAGCCCGTAGAATACGCTATTTGAGCTTAAGCCTATGCTTTCAAAGCCATATTACAAGGTAATTAGCTTAAAGCTACAAGCCAAATTCCTTTCACTATTAACTTTCCCTTCAAACAATCTTCTCCTCGATTTCAAGTTAGATATGGTTAATAACCTTTATTCTTTATTTCTGGGTTTGTTCTTAAATTTTACACATGATTTGATCACTCTTTCCTGTGTGTGTAAAGAAAAGAGAGGAAAAAGGGAAAAAATAACAATATACAAATACATATATGAAAAAATGTTTATCATTATTGTTTGTTCAATAAATAGCAACTGGTTCTTATTGTGTTTTAGGGATGGGTTCCAATTAATGAAATCATGCACTTTTTGAGGTTCCAATCAGTAAATTGTCTTAAATTCTTTTTCCCGAATAATTAAGGAACTTTCATTCCCATGTTTGTTTTCTTTTGTGATTCAGAGTTCTCCATTTCTTTTATCTAAATCTTGGGATTTGTTTTGTAAATAAGTGTGGGGTGTTTCTTCTTTTTTTCTTTTCATTCCCTGTTTGTTCTACCTAGTTGCTAATAAAGGAATTATTGGGAATTGTATTTCGTTCGTGCTTTCTTGTATACCCGTGATTGACCAAATTCTATTTTAAACTTGAATAGAGCAGTTGTAAACCTAGATTGACCTTTAACATACCTTACCCTTAACCTCTAACATTACAAGCCATAAAGGTTCTCTGATTTTGCTCCTTTTTGCCAATGACTGTACCGGGATTACCATTAGTTCGCTATATGAAGTGTACTTTGTTTTGATTGAGAGTGTTTTCTTTTCACCT
>CAOJCR016074877.1:0-10280 GCA_948330485.1 Euphorbia neoarborescens
TTCAAAATACTCACAAGCCAATAAAACAATAATTTCAGATTTTGAATGCACTAAAACTTTGAAGTGAAAAACTTTTTTAGTGTGCTACCAAATGTATTTAATGATATAAGGTATTAAGGTGGAGCTTTGAAGTGTTAGCAAGCTGTAATCACAGTAGCCTAAATCTGTAACACAAACAATAGGCATGAAGTAGGTAAACGCTGGATGCTTTTTTAGGGGAAACTTCATTTGACTGTCCATTCAAAATCTGAAATTTATTCACATCAGCAGTGGTACATTGTGTATTAATTTAATTTTAGTGTGGTATAATTGATTATTAATTAATTTAATTTTCACACAGGGCCGTCGTATATTTCAATTTAGATTAATATGGACAAAAGTTCTGGTGATATGGGTAGCTCTAAAACTCCAACATCGGATGTAAATTCGAAAAAAGATCCAGCATGGAAATATGTGCAAATGGAGAAACCACCTCTCACAAATAATCTCATTTGCAACTTTTAATATTTATGAATTTTAATTCTTTTTGAATTTTTATTTTTTTTAATTATTTAATGTCGCCTCACGTGCGTGAGGCGTCGCCTTCGCCTCTCGCCTCAAGGCCATATGGGGCGAAATCGCCTCGCATCGCCTTTCGCCCTTTAATACCATGGCAGCAGGAGACCATCAAATGGATTTCCACTTGTGAAACATGTCAAAGATGTAAGGTGGAACGTGTAGCCTATCCTGACCTACTGCAGCCTCTTCCAACACCTAATGGGGCTTGGTAGGACATTGCCATGGATTTCATCGAAAAATTACCCCTCTCTAAGAGGTATGATACGATACTAGTGGTCGTAGACAGGTTTTCCAAAAGTGGACACTTCATTGCTCTCTCCCATCCTTTCAATGCTGCTACCATTGCAAAGGTGTTCCTAGATCACATTTTCAAACTACATGGGGTACCTAACTCCATTATATCCGATAGAGACAAGATTTTCACAGGCAATTTTTGGAAGGAATTCATGAAGCTGTTGGGCACCGCACTACACTACTCAAGTGCATAACACCCTCAAACAGACGGTCAAGTGTCTTACCCCCTTTCATGCATGATGAATGGGTCATTTATCCTGCGAAAGTCATGAATACTCGCACTGTAACCATTAAAGATGAGCCTGTGGCCCAGCTACTTATTCTCTGGAAAGGAATGTCAACTTTAGATGCTACTTGGGAGTCAGAATCCACTATTCAGCAGCAATTTCCAGAACTTTTCCATTCTTGGGGGCAAGAATGGTCTAAAGGGGGGTATTGTCACATATTCCAGGAAGAAAGGGGCGGGAAAAAACAAGTAATTTATAATCAAGTCAGTCATTTACATAATGTTAGTTACATGCTTTTGTCATTTCAATTCTGTTAGATCCTCTTTTTGAATTTGAAATGAGTATACAGCTGTAACAGAATTACAGCTGTGGGAATAGTGGGGACCACTCACAATGGGACCACTTATGGTTATAAATAGCACACTCCATTTGTATGAAAGATATCATAAAGTTCAATAAGAAAATATTCTGCTCTTATCATTCTTTCCCTCTTATCTCTCTCTCTTCTTACCTCACTCTTTCCCTTAGATTTCCTAAATTCTGACTATTGAATCTAATCAGTACGTCACACAGTATTAGCCAAATATAGGACTAAGATATAAACCGCTACATTTGATGACATTTAGAAAAAGAAAAAGGAAACTAGAAATAGGGGATCAGTTAAAGAATAGAAACATGATTACAAACACAAACATGAGACCACAAGGCAAGACCTTTGATATAATGAAAGAGTAATTCATTAAAATTTTGGATCCTTATGAACCTCGATTAATCTTGGTTATCATGTATGATTTAGTATTGAATCACTCTACACAATTTCTAGGAACTTAAAAAGATAGGAAAAAACCCTACAAAAAGATCCGCATGCTCTTGGGAATTACAATATTAGATAAACAGAAGTTACCTTCATGTAAGGTACAATGCCACTGTAAACAACACAAGTACTGTAACAAAGTTTGATTAGAAAAAGACACATATAATACCGTTGAATATAACTGCTGGATTGAAATAGGGGCTCCTGCACTCATAAATTTTTAAACAATAACTATAATCAAAGCAATAGGAAGGGTTTTACAGAATGTTCAAGATAATCAATGCATATCTTACTGGAAGAGGGGGGGAGAGAGAGAAGCAACATGATCAAACAGTAAGTTTACTGAAAAATAGTAACACATGTCAAGCTTCATCATGGTCTCAGATCCAAACATAACATTACACCATGTCAACGTCAATATATCAAAGTTATCTCTCAATCAAGAAAACCAAGGCAGATTTTTCCTCAAAGATTGAACAATTAAACTTGTTGAGATTGGAAAGAGCAATACAGCAATAGAGTCATAGTTATTAAAGGCGCAAGGCGCACTAAGGCGCTAAGGGGTCCTGGAGCCTAGGCTCAAGGCGCCACGCAAGGCGCGCGCCTGAGAAACACGAGACACATAAAATAATAAAAAAATATATAATCCATTTCTAGTTAAATCAATTCAATATTTTATATCAATTCAAGTATAAACTAAGAAAACACACATTACCACACAAACAAGCAAGACTAAAACACCTAATAACATAATAATAAATGTTAAAATACTTAGCATATATTTAATGTCTCAACCTAGGTACCTAAAATAATGCTACTAAACTAATAACCGTTCATTCTCAATTAAAAAAAAACGCATGACAAAAATCTAATGACTAATAATCATCATCAAGATCATCATCATCAAGATTAATATCATCCCAACCCTATACATATTCTTGTTTGAGAAGTTGACTCTTCATTAACCTCTAGTTATTTATTTCTATATGGCTCTTCATATGTTCTTATTTTGTTTTTACTTAAATAATAAATAACAAAGCTTAAAACACGTCAATTTAAAATAAAATAGGAAAAAAAACCCTGGTTAAGCGTAAGGCACACCTGAACAGAGCCTGATATTCTGAGGCGAGGTGCAAAAGGCGAGAGCCTTTTGTACAGCGCCTCGTCTTCTGCAGGCAAGGCTCACAGCTGTGAGCCTTGCGTAAGGCGCGCCTGAGGCAAGAACTCATGGAGATAAACCCCCAAATCAGAGAAAAACATAGGGTGACTTGTAAATTGTACAGGTTCACAA
Source organism: Euphorbia neoarborescens (assembly GCA_948330485.1). Lineage (NCBI taxonomy): Eukaryota > Viridiplantae > Streptophyta > Magnoliopsida > Malpighiales > Euphorbiaceae > Euphorbia > Euphorbia neoarborescens. The sequence continues at coordinate 3,185 of CAOJCR016074877.1, forward strand.
CATAGAATGAGCAATATTGTATCTGCAATAATAGATTTTGTTATTCAAATTCTGAAAGAACGAATGTTCAGTAGGTAAGAGAACATTACAGATAAGGACAATGAAGCACTATCAAGCACTATCATCGGAATTTATGGATTGAACTATCAATTTATTCAGTTTATATAAGTTAGTGCTTCTTTTACATTAACTGATGCAGCCTAAAAGAAAATTCACTGATTCATAACTTCAAAATTAATAGTGTTAATTTATCAAAATCAATAGTTGCAGGAATTTATTCTGGTATACTCTATAATAGTTAGAACTAAAATTTCAACTGTACCACACTACTTTGCTTGTTCAAAAAGAGGAACTATCGCAAACTTTTCAATGTTACCAGTAAAATCATGCAATTTGAGGCCCAGGATTTTCCACCAAACCAAAGTACAGGTGAAAATGGAACTAAGACAGTATACATTATGCCATTTTTAAATAAAAATACACTACAGAAAACACAACAACAACAACAATAATAATAATAATAAAACTGTCGCGCGTAGAGATCTAAAGGGGCATGAAGTACAAATATAAACATCATTTGTATTTGTTACTTGGTAATAATGGGAATTGAATACCTTGTCTGAAAATTGACAAACGTAGACAACAGTCGGCATAGAGTGGGAAGAGAACCATTCTCACTTCTTTACTTCTAAACAACTAAACTTTAGAATGCAGAATTTAAATTAAGCTTTGCGAATTAATGAAATGAGAAAATATCCGTAAAAAGGAACAATACGTGTGACGTAAAAAATACATGAAAAGAAGTAAAAGAGCATAAAAATTTGATCAGAACTTTTTTTCTTATAAGAAACAAAAGCAAGATAAAGTTATGACAAAAAAATCCAAACAGTAGTCCACACACCACAATAAAATATAAGGTAAAGTCCTAGGTAACATAAATAAACCTCCTAAACAAAAATGCCATCCCAAAAAGGAACTACTTACAAAATAGACCAATTTACTATAGTAGCACCTAAGCAACAATAATATATTATGCCATTTTTTATTCATATTTCCAAATTCCATTTGGTATAGCCTTCAATTGTGTAATATTATTCTAATCACAATCACATTATAATAACCTTAACTGTTGAGATACATATTGTCCCATATCACATTCCATGTCAAGTAGAAATAGACCTGAGAAAAATCTGATCGTGACAAGATGTGTGCAGAGAATCCTATTGATTGAAATCAGTTTTGAGAGATATTAAGTTCAAGCCTTAATCACACACCAGCAACTTTGGAAACAGCAAAATAAGTATCTAAAACAGATCCAGTAGGATTTCAGATGAAGTAACATCTAAATATGTTGGAGACTTAGGCAAGAGTGACAGAAAAAAAATAAAGTGGCATAATTCTCTTAAAGCTGCAGCAGCAGCCCTAACAATTAATCATTATGAAGGACATGTTTTGCGTTCTTGTTGCAACCACCAGGTTCATCAAATGAGAACTGTAACCAAAGGAAGTGATCTTAAGAAGCATGTTTACTAAAAATGTTTTCATCAGGAACAGGAAAGACTATATTGTCCAAATAGACAATCTTACTTACTAATCCTCAATTCAAGAATAAGATGATAGGCAAAGGCATTCAAGTTGCCAAGAAAAGAAAAAAGAAATTTCAGTTACCTGGAGATGATATGTTCAACTGAATGATTGATTCTTATAAAATGAAGACAATATGAATAAATAAATAAAGATTTTGCAACATCTGAAAGGAAATCTACCATAATACAACTCAGAATAACCATATTTTCAAGTTCAATCAACAAGAGATAACTATGTAGTTACTGGAATGAAAATATCTGAATAACATAAAAGTTTTGCCAATACATAAAGAAAGAGGGACAACTGAGACACTTTGATACACAACAGCTCAAGAATACAAAGGAAAACAGAAATATGCTTTTATAAATGAACTTAATGACCCTGTGGATTGGAAATTATAAAACAAGAACCAGACTCAAGAGCACAACAAAATCCAAATCAGAAAATGAACAAGAAAAGAAAAGATATTATGAAGACAACAATTTCTGCTCCACAGATCCAAGCTCATCACGAGTCTAAGAGACCAAAAACCATTAGTTTCCCAGAAAAAAGCCTCTCTCTCTCTCTCACACACACACACACATGCTTTCATCACTAACACCGTCAATCCCTTTGTTACACATTGTAGGCCTCTTTTTTTCTATTATTCATAATAATTCCCAGTCTAGAAAGTAGTCCTCGCTATACCGTTCACTCACTAAAACACTCCCAATCCATTTTCAGAAACTAAACTAGTCAGAAGAAACAATAAAGTTTTAAATTTCAATCTCATAATTAAATCAAAAGAAGGATAGATAAGTTTGGTTCATGAATCTCAATTTTAGAATTCAAATGGCAGTTTTTCTTAGTTACCATCAAACAATTCTAGATAAGAGTCCTATCTCTTAGGGTAGTACTCCTTTATAAGCTGTTTGCATAGCTGGAAAAAATGGATCACAAGGGCACTAAAAATTTAGCATCCACAACACAATCTGGTTTTGCTTTTCAAAGCCCCATAAGAAGAAATCGATCCAGGGTCAATAACACATTACTTCTGAGAGCATATTTCCTAATTGTTTTTTTTATTTTCTACAATCTCGTTTCATTTGTATGTCAACTCTCAATCTCTCATTCTCATAAGCATCCTTCTCCTCTTTGTTTTCGACTTGTCTCTTAGCACCCATTTCAGAAGCTCCTCCCTTTACTTATTAAGGTCCTCATTGAACAGTAATGGTTATCTCTATATGCATTCAATCAAGTTAACCGATTTTCAAATAAATACCCCAAAGAGACAACAAGTCAACAATATTACTCATGTATTCAAGCGATTGCAAGAAGCACAAACATCAGAGACAAAAAAAAAAAATTTGATTGCCCGTGGTGAATCATATAAAAAAAGTTTATGCTATATAGAACACAAATATTAGAAGAAGCGGAAAAAAAAAAAGAACAGAATCAAATAGAGAAGTAAACAAAAGTGAAAAGGGAAGGATAAAACATCACCGAAGTAGCGACGCTCGTTGGCGGCCTTGGCTTTCTCGAGCGTTCTATCGAGGTCCTGTTGGAGCTGAGCATCCCACTTCACCAACTGATTCACAAACACTGCTCCTAATCCCATTCCTAACGCATGCTCCCATGGATCTGCTTATTATAACACATCAAAAAAAATTCAATAACGAAGGAAAATTTCGAGATTTGAAGATGTATTTAATTTTAATAGCATACGGCGCATGTAGGGAAGTTTCCGAAGGGCATTAGAGTACATCTGTGTGCCCAGACCTAACAATGCTCCTATCACCGTCGCACTCAAAGCCATTTCTAATCCAACTGGATCTAATCGCCCGGTAATGCTTTGTACCCTTCACTTTCAATCTCCTCGTATTTTGACATTTTAATTTTTTTAATAGCAATTACATCGTAAACAGACCACTTCACGGGTTTGGGTCCGTCCGGCTTGTCCAAACCCACACTCTTACTGGATTTGAATAATAAAAATTTTAGGATAATGAAACTAAATATTATAAATTTTAAAAAAATTAATGAAAAGTGAATGGATTGAAAATATATCAATCAAATATCAAATTTGTAGGAAAAAGTTTGTTAATGTCAATGGTATTAAATAAAGAAATTAAATTAGAATGTAATAATTACTTTTTTACTTTGGTTAAAAAATCTCTCTCCAATTAATATACAACCAATTATATAACATTAAATATATCTTAATTTATTATAAAAATAATAAAATTATATTTAAAGATTATAGCAGTTATGATTTACAGGGTGTATTGGATTAGGACTTTTATAGACTTTTAATAACTTTAAAAATCTAGTGATATTCGATTAAAACTTTTCAGGAGCCTTTAAAAGTAATAAGGTATTCAATTATAACTTATTAACAGTCTTTAAAAGTTATTAGATATTCAATTATTACTTATTAAGAGTCTTTAAAAGTTATTAGGTATTAAATTACGACTTATTAAGACTCTTTAAAAGTCATTAGGTATTTAATATATTATTGACAATTATACACAATTATTTTTATAGACTTTTTTACCAAATTATAACTCAAAATAGGAGAAAAAAAGTAATGCGATTTCATCAAAGACTTTTATAAACTTTTTTATTTTTATTTTAAAAACCCCTCTCTCTTTCTCTCTCTCTTCGTTGCTCCTCTATCTTCATAAACCCTTTCGTCTCTTCTGCTACCTCTTGAATGCTTACGGTGATCACTTATTTTTTTATTTATACACAATTATTCTTTAATTTTTTATCTCACTTTTAAATTTATAATAAATTTAATTTACTTTTTTTATACGTTACATATATTATGTAAATATTTTTTTGTTTATTGTGGATTTCAAATTGAAGATAATTTTTAGCTTCATTTCAAGGTGTTCGCTATCATTTACATGATTTTTATGGGCAAGGTCGATATCTTCAAGATTCAAATGAGTTATTTAATCTTCGTCATGTTTTTTTGAGAAATATAGTTGAGAAATTATTTGGTAATTTTTAAATCACGATTTATTGTTTTTAAGATAGCTCTCCCGTTTCAATCTGTCACATAACTCTATAAAAGTCATTAAAATTTATAAAAATCCATAAAATAAAATCATTAAAAGTCATGAGTACTTTTAATAACTCTATAAAAGTCATTAAAAGTTTATAAAAAGTCATTAAAAATCATGAGTACTTTTAACAACTCTAATAAAAGTTATTAAAAGTCACTAAAATCTATAAAAGCCATTCACTTAAAAAAAGTCTATAATAGTTTTAATTTAATACCAACCCCTTACTTTTTTAAATGGATTTTTTTTAATTGAATAGTTATGATAAACTCTTAAGGATTATTCATTTACGTAAATAATGTAACAATATTTAATTAGGTAGTACATTTAATAATTTTTTCCAAAAAAAGAAATAAATTCATAAGGATTATGTGAAGATTATAGTTAAACAACATGAGATTTTAGAATCACAAAAAAATAAAAATTAATATAAAAATTAGAAATAAATCATAAAATTAATATTTTGTAAATATATAATTTTCATTTTCATTTTTAATTTAATATCCATTTAATTCTATATAATTCAGAGTTTAGATGTAAGATTTATAAAAATAAAAACGGAAGATATAGGAATTCAATTACATCATGGAGGAATATGGACAGACTACCATGAGTATATCAATTATTCTGTTATAGGAATCTTATAATCAAAATAATAAATGCATATATTAATAATTAAAACAGCAAATCCAATTTGGTCTTCATTAAATAAGTTTTTATTTTTTATTTGAATTTTTTTTAAATTGAAGAGTTATGATTACGTAAATAATGTATAGTTAATTAACTAATGCATTTAATCAGAATGTAATAATTTTCTTCAAAAAAAGAAATAAACTCTCAAGGATTATATGAAAATTACAATTAAAATCACATGAGAATTTAGAATCACAAAAAAAATAGAAATTAATATAAAAATTAAAAATAAATCATAAAATTAATATTTTGCAAATCAAAAATTTAAATTATAATATTTAATTTAATATCCACTTATTATATATAATTCAAAGTTTATATGTAAGATTTATAAAAATAAAAATGGAAGATATATCAATTCTATTACATCATGGAGGAAAATAAACAGACTGCCACGAGTATACCGATTATTCTATTATAGGAATATTATTACCTGATAGTTGAAACTATGAACAACTATGCAACATCATTGCTGAGGAGTTGGGAATTGATCTTCATAAGACAACAGTCAATTTGAGGTATCGAGTGAGAGGTACGCACCAATAGAAATTAAGAACAACAATCATCTCAATTTCTATTTGAGACTACAAAGAAAAAATAACGAACTTCACAAGTACCCAATGTGTGTTACCATTAGGGATCATGATAATTTATCTTTAATGGATGTCAATACTGAAATGCATGAAAACAATTCATTTACTGCTATTCAAGAAATCGAAGAATCAGAATATGATTTCAAGGAATATGCTCGTCAAGTTACTGAAAAGTCAAGTTTGGTTTAATGTCAAACACTATACCAATATACAATATGTTTTATTTGGTTCGTATTCTAAATGTAAGCTTCTATTATGTCATTGATATCCTTAATTTATGCATGTCATAATCTTCAATAAAGACAATGTACAAGTTAATTAACGAATTTAAAGCTCAATAACTGTCGAATTAAAATGTGGTATGAATATTACGCTGGAACATCCATTCAACTAATATATAAACAAAGTGTTAGCATACATTAAGAAACTAATAATATAATGAAACAATAAATGAGAATTTACCTTCTGAAAAGGTTGGTTAAATATTTGGACATTCATATCCTCGAATGTAGGGGTCAAACATGAAGTCCAATGCAACATACGAGGAATTTTGGACTCCGACAATCTGCTAGCTAAACGTCCACTAGCCAAAACACAGCATTCATAAAACCAAATTTGTAATGCCATTGGGAATGCCCTTAGCTTGTACATTGATTTATTAAATTCACCCCTACATCCTTCCCCCACAAACTGTGCCCTTATCGAAATAATTGTCTTCTCAAATATGGTATTCCCCCAAGGATAGCTATTGAATAATGGACAATCGACCAAACTGAAATGCAATAGGTCTACCATAGACCTGTCTAACCCCAACAACAAGTAAACGTGTAAAAAATAAAGCTGCCCAATTTTAACTGAATCATCGTAGTTTTTCCATTTTTTTCCGTAAAAAATTGTACAAGGGTAGCTTTCTGAACACTTTTGGCTCCAGGACAATACTCACGCATAATGCGTGGCATGTCACCTAACTGTGGAGGAATTGCAAAATTTGACGTACAATTCAATCCGGTGACAACAGCAAATTCCCCAAGACCGAACCGCAAATTAACTCCACATACATTAAACCAAACTTCAGCCTTGTTTGGATGATGAACACGACGCAAGAGTAATGAATGCACAAGCTGATTTTGGAATACCATATGTGGCAAATCTAAAAAATGACCGAAACATGTCCCT
>CAOJCR016077472.1:0-11691 GCA_948330485.1 Euphorbia neoarborescens
ATAATGTCTGAAATGTTAAAAAGGAGTGCAGTTTGTTTCAAAAGAATTTTGATCTCTGGATGAGTGATACTGAGACTGAAATTCTCAGTATGAGATTTTGGCAGAAAATCAGACAGATAGTGAGTGAGTGTAAATAAAAGATGTTACTGAAAGTAAAGAACACAGTGAATTTATCCTGGTTCGGTCACTCTCTCCAGTGCCTACGTCCAGTCCCCAAGGTACCTTCCCTTGAGATTTAATCCACTAATGTTCCTTTGAAGATAGGAAACAAAAACCTTTTACACAGCTTAGATACACACAGTATTGAGTACCTTTCTCAATAACACTCACTAAGCTAGCTGCTAACCCTCAGCAGTACTGTTCTAGAATAAGTTTGAAAGTGATTACAGAAAAATACTTAGAAAGAAAACTGACACTAATGAAGTGCTTAATAACAAGTATTCTTTCTAATTCGAATTTACAAGATTTTGAAAGTTTGAGAGCTTAATTTTCTTTCTTGCAATTCTTTTTCGGCAACCTTGCATTGTTGAAGACTTGGGCTATTGATACTGCTTGTAGAAGATAACCGTTGATTCCCACTTTGAATCCTGATCGTTGGATTAGGAAGGGATATCCGTTGGATGAATTTTGTCTTCAGCAAGGGTTTTTCAATGGGTAGAAGATGCTGTCTGAATAAAGGTTGATCTTGTCGGCAGAAAGGATGATCCTGTCTGAACTGGTTTTGAGCTGATGCTGAATCTTTACTTGATTTGGTATAGCTTCAGACGTCAGCAATATTTGTGATCAACATGTTTCTACCAAAAATGGCAATTTTGCAGACCTGTACTTAAGCTTTCTGCACACTTAACACTTGTGTCAAAATTACCACGTTGGATAAATTTTAAATTTTAATCTTCAAATCTTAATTATATAATCCAAAATAAAATTTCAAACATATTGTATATTATTTTGTCATCTTCAAAAATTAATTTGAGCAAGTCAAAATAGGGTTCCAACAAATATATTAATGTAAATATTGATTAAATATAGAATAATAAAATAATAATATTTATATAATGGTAACCCCAGAGTTCCTGTTTTCCTTATATACATCACCCTACCGCCCACAAAGAGTGTGAGGTCTGCTACCAAGAGCCAAAAGGAGAGAACAGAGCATTTAATGCTGCAATTAATGCATTGAGGGCTCAACGCACTCTGATAGGACAACAACGACAACAATTAGGAGTTTTCGTCAGAATGGACAGACTTAATTCTCCATCAAACTGATAATCAATCAAGAGTTGATGCCATCCACTTACTAACGACAAAAGGCTACATCTGACAGACCAATCAGGATGAGCCACGTGGAAAGGCACCAATATATAAGCATCAAAACCTCCCAAATAAAGGGGAATCAGGTATCATCTTTTCTAACTTTTTCTTTTCCCCTTGGCTTATCTGACAAGTCACTGACTTTAGCGCAACTCTATCGTTGGGATGGAGCTGCGCTAAAGGCAACCCATACTCTACCAGTAACTCCACTAGCGGCTCCGGCCATGGGTAACAAAATCCCAGTAAACACTGGTGAAAGTACACTGTGAAATACCCTGCGGGGGGAGCTGTAGCTTTGGCCCCCTTCCCAGGCAGTTTGTATTCCACCTTCTCCAACCAAGCCAGTTTTCCCAACTTTGGAAACCACCGGTGAGGATCCTCACACGCAATCGTCCCCACATAAACAATCCCAGACATTCCGACTCCAGTCCTTGTCGTTTCATCACCGGACGTACCTCTGTTGTTGTGATTCCTCATCTGTTCTATGGTGGTCGGTGGTTAGAAGGAGATCAGAAATCACATTCGTATAAGTAAGGGAGGGGAAAGGAGCAAATATACGGACTGGAAGCCCTAATCGCCTTTTATATGCACAAAAAGCATTAGTTCAAAATTCAAAATGGAAAGGACGCGTGTCCCACTCCAGAAAGTCCTCTATCCCCCATCATGACATGCCCTGACACGCGCTGTTACTCCTCGGAACTCACCAACCATCATTAATAGCACATCCAGCTGTCTTACGCTGATAGGTCAGATACGAAGGGTCTCTACAGGAAAAGCGGCGATGTAGCCTTCCTCGAAACCCTGAAAGAATTTCAATCGACACAGGTGGGGGGACTCTTGGTAATCCCTGAGTTCCTATTTCCCTTATACGTGTCACCCTACCGCCCACTAAGGGCGTGAGGTCTGCCGCCAAGAGATTTTCTCCCGCAAAAAGTGGGGAACAGAGCATTTAATGTTGCAATTAATGCATTGAGGGCTCAACGCAGTTTGATAGGATAACAACGACGTCAATTAGGAGTTTTTGTCAGAATGGACAGACTTAATTCTCCATAAAACTGGTAATCAATCACGAGTTGGTGCCACCCACTTCCTAACAACAAAAGGCTACATCTGGCAGACCAATCAGAACGAGCTACGTGGAAAGACACCAATGTATAAGTATCAAAACCCCCAAATAAAGGGGGATCGGGTATCATCTTTTCTAACTTTTCTTTTTTCCCTTGGCTTATCTGACAAGTTACTGATTTAAGTATCGAAAGGGATTCGTCGGAAACACCTCTCTCCGACCAAATCCTTACTTTTGCAAGTAACCGATGCAACCACATTGGTTAGAAACTCCTTTTCAGACGAGCCAAGCTTATGCTCATTATCATATAATAACAATAACAATATTTAAAATACAAAATATTTATTAATAAAATTTGTTAAAATTTATAAAACTTTTTCATTACGATTTATTTTACTTTATTAGAATTTCTTAAAGTTATTTAAGTAACGTTTTGGCCGTTCCCTCTCCAATCGGATGCCAAGGGCGTTATAAGAAAATTGACTTTAGGAACGGTGTTATAGTTGTGCTTAGTTGGCTCTGAAACTGTCATCTCCATTTTTCTAACAGAATCAAATACACAATTTATATATATATATATATATATATATATATATATAATCCAACTTCTGTTCTGAAGTTCTTCTTCTTCCCCGAGCAAAACTCCGTAAATTGAAATATTTATCTAGTTTCAATGGCTTCTCGAAGACGTATGCTCTTAAAGGTCATCATTCTCGGCGATAGCGGGTACTCATGTCAATCCCCTCTCAATTTTCAATCTCACCGTTTTCTTACCCTTCTATTTCCTCAATTTCTTCGGTTTGAATTTTTTTTTTTTTGCGCTAACACGTATCTTCTTATTGCAAATTGATTTCTCAGGGTAGGCAAAACGTCCTTGATGAATCAGTAATGTTCTTTGGGACCTAGATCTTGAGCTATTTCTTTAATTTTATTTTCCGTTTGGTTGTTTAATTTTCTCATCTGGTTTTAATTATTGAAATCTGGATATAGGTATGTTAACCGAAAGTTTAGCAATCAGTACAAAGCTACGATAGGAGCCGATTTTTTGACAAAAGAAGTTCAGTTTGAGGATAGATTGTTCACATTGCAGGTCATTTCAAGCTTACAATATTTTATTTGTTTAATATATAAACTTTTCTTTTTGTCAACTGTTATTTCAGCATCTAATAAATTGGCAATTTTTTCACTGTCACTAATCTATAAAAGTAGAAGAATATGAACTTTTGATGGTTTATGTTTGCTTGGTCAGTGAGGATTCAACTGCATTGATTATATATTTGTTGACATAAGCATTTAATGAACCATTAAGTAGAAACTGTCGAAGTTATACTGATGATTTACAATAATTAGGCAGTGGCTATTGAATAGAAACAGAGAAAGGTGAGAACTAGGCAGTTGGTAGTACCATAATGAAAAAATTTTGAAGCCCATGTGAGCGAAGGGATGAGGCATCTAGTGATGATGAAATTGTTGAGGATCACATGATTTTGATCTAAATATTATATTAGAATCACAAACTTGAAAAGAATGCCTAAAATTATAAAAGACACCTTGAATTTATACGTGTAGCATGTGGATTGCCTTGTAAGTTGGGGATAGTTGAAGAACATAAACAAAGATAAGCTATACGAGCATCTGTTGGCTATAAATTCTAGGCATGCTTCCCTTACATGGCTCAATTTTCTGGTTTATGTCATGTTGAAAGTGATTGGAGAATTAAGTTGCATTTTGTTCTTTCAGTTTTGATTTTCGCCGTGATAAAGATATATTTCTCCTTAGCCTTATTATTACCTTGTACAGATATGGGATACTGCTGGGCAGGAAAGGTTTCAAAGCCTTGGAGTGGCTTTCTATCGCGGTGCAGATTGCTGTGTTCTGGTGTATGATGTGAATGTCATGAAGTCCTTTGAGAATCTTAATAATTGGAGAGAAGAATTCCTGATTCAGGTTCTTATCGGTCCGTGTATTAGTCATGTTTGTCCAAACTTACAGACAGGTAGTGATTGAAAGTTACACTCTGGGGTATGCAGGCTAGTCCACCTGATCCTGAAAACTTCCCATTTGTTGTACTGGGAAACAAGATAGATGTTGACGGTGGCAACAGTCGGGTGGTAAGTTATTTTTTTTTTATGGGATGCTATCTGTGCCTCTCTTTCTTGTAAAGTAAATATTTGTTGAGATTTTAATAGAAACTTCTCCTCCTTGTGAACGAACCTTGAAGGAGTAATACGCACAATGTTACATTATTGTAATAGGTTTCAGAGAAGAAAGCAAAGGCATGGTGTGCATCTAAGGGAAACATACCTTATTTTGAGACTTCTGCAAAAGAAGGATTCAATGTGGAGGCTGCTTTCCAGTGTATAGCAAAAAATGCACTCAAGAATGAACCCGAAGAAGAAATGTAAGTCTAAATAAATTATCTGCAACTACTAATTAACGTATAGTTTTGGTCTTTTTTCTTTCAACTCAGGAAAGGCATGACATAAAGCTCATATAGATATATATTTAAAGTAGTTCTGGGTTTTTGTCATGTCAGTCCTCTTCTAGATCTGAAGACACATTTGTCGTCTGCTTAGCAATGTATATGACATGGCTTGCTACTGATTGAACTTTTTGAACTGTTGCATTGGTAATGGAAGGTATCTTCCCGACACAATCGATGTTGCCGGTGGCGGACAGCAGCAAAGATCCACAGGATGTGAATGTTAGAATGAATTTCCTTTAATCCAACTTGGTTCATTTGTTTCCTTCGTGTTGTGTAGAAGCAATTCTTAAGTTGGCGTAACAAATTCATCATCATGGGATTTTAAGTTTCATTATGTACCATATATTACTGTGGAAAAGCAGTTATATTTCCATCACGTTGTTCCTTTCGGATATTTTCTATTCGTATTCAATTTTAGATTTGTTATTCATTTCGAACTCTAACGTAATTGTCCACCGTAGAAAATTTGGAAAATATGCATTGTAAACTTTTCTTATTGTAATCTAACTGCTTTACTTGATAGATCTCACTGTTATTGCTGATACAAGTATTGCAATGTTGAGCTAAAATCCTTATCAGAGTAACAATATTATGCCGTTTTAAGATTTTATTTTATTTTTCAAAGATCTTACGGCAAATTTAGCAGCCCTTAATGCATTTTAGCAAAAAGTCTTCACAACGAGCCATAAGCTTTTATTGTGATTTGTGATTTTATATATGGTAGTACTGGAATATGAAATCTGTGTCTGATCAGCACAGTTATGAATAAAATGATCACAAATTAAGATCATAAATGTTTTTTTTTAATTATTCACATTTCTAGATTGGTTTGCTTCAAATCCTAGTGACAAAAGAAGCTTCAATAGAAAATTTATTGAACCTTTTAAAATAAATAATGCTAAAAATAAAATGGATGAATAAAATAAAAAATGAAATAGGAACCTTCATTCTTTCGGATCTCTTTATTTTTCTGGATATTTTACTCTTGTAATCTTTTAACCTTTTCTCGATATATGTTTTATAATATTTTTTCTGATCTAGTTGTGACATTAGGTGCCAACTATATGTAATGTCATTTCTGAATCTTTACTAATAAAAAAAATTAGACCTGTTCACGGATCCAAGCCCAGCGAGCTCGAGCTCGGACCTACGGGCCTGCATGAATAAATATCATGTCCAAGTCCGTCCCAAGCCCGCTCAATTTTAAGCGGGCTCGGGCCGGGCCGGGCGGGGAAACGAAAACCCAAGCCTACCCTGTAAAGCCCATTCATTATATAAGTAATATTTTTATATTTATTTAATAAAATTCATAGGTAGCAAAATAATAAGTAGTATTAAAACTAACAACTTTTTAATTGATTTGTGAAATAGTTTTACTCATATTTAGTAAGAGCCTCTTACTAAATAATAAGCGGTATTAAAAACCTTGATCAGTTGTTGATAAAACCCAAGTCCAAAACATATTATTTTATAAAATTATATTGTATGTTGTTTTGGGGTTGTATTTATGTTATCAGTAAAAAAAATATCAAGAAAAAAAAAGTATTGTAAAAGTTTCGGGTAAAAGTATTGTAACAAAAATGGAATGAATGTGCTTATATTTCGGGCTTATACAAGTAATATTTTCAATCTAATGGAGAGCATTAGGATTTTATAAAGTTATAACTTATATATAAGTAGTTTTTTTTAATAAAAGAGGATCGGGTTCGGACCCGGGCTGGGTTTTTATAACATTCTCAAGTCCAGTCCGCCTTTCATTGGGTTTTGGCGGGCTTGTGTCCGGGTCGGGCTTTTTAATTTTTTATCTGTCCAGGTCCAGTACAAATAGAAAGGGTTTGGACGAGCCCATCGGGTTTGAATCTTTATGGATAGGTCTAAAAAAAATGAATAAAATATTAGATTTAATGGTGGAAATGAGATATCAAAAGTTAAAAAAAAAGATAAAAATTATAATTTAATTAGATATTTATAATTTTAATTTAATAAATAATAAAACTAAATTTTAAAATTTTCATAAAAAACTAAATTTTAAAATAAAATTAATAAATAATAATTTTAATTTTTATTATATCAGCTTTTTTTAAAGGTACAAAAAAATTTATTACTTGACCAATAATAAAAAAAATATTATTTTTAATTTTAATATAAAAATTTTTTAAAAAATGGATATTTGAGGCTATGTTTAGCAATTTAAAAAAAATATTTGCATTGTGCATCCCAAATCTTTTATCTGGATCAAATTTTTTTTTTTTTTTTAATTTTCTAAATAAGATAAGTCCAGATTCGAAAGCGGCAAAAGTCCTAGCACGTTGTAGCCAGATTACGGTATATCTTTCCGATTTTGCCAAATCCAATTTGATTCAATGGAAGCTGCAAAGGAGCAACAATCCACCGGATTACTTCACAAGATCCTCCCTCCACACCTCGTAGACGCTGGCCTCGAGGATTGTGCTTTGCCACCTGACTCCATTAAAGAAGCTTTCCTTAAAGCCGCCTCTGCTGTTAAGTCGCGTATCTTCGCCGATGATGAAGAAATCGATTGCGTGCAGGACCCTTGGCCAGATGATATAGATTTCTCTGACCAGGTGGTCATCGTGTCGCCGGATTTGGCGGAACCTGAGTTTTTGGAGGGAATAGACTTGGAGAAAGGCCCGACGGGACCATGCGTGGTCGAGAAGGGTCGAGGATCGGTGTATGAGGCCGGAGACAAGTTGGTGGTGGGTGGCGGCGATGTGCAGGATAAAGAGAAGGAGAAGGGGTGTATTGACGATGGATTAAAGGGGTTGGAGATTGGAGGTAAGGAGGGGGAAAACCGCGGCTCTGATGAACAGGCTGAGAATGAAGGTGAGAGGCCAATTCTGACTGAAGGTGTTGTGTGAACCAAATTTTCAAGGGAAAAAAAAAGCGGACAGACGTTTTCGTTCCAGAATTCGGCTTTCGTTGGTAAATTTTGCAAGTATGTAGCAACTGTTGTTTGTATACAAGGTATTATCTAATTTTCTTCTGGAGAACCTCGTGCTGTAATGCTTTCTCTTCAATATGAAATAAAATTTCACGTTGTCAAACTTTTGCTTTCTGGGTGTGATTTGTCTTGGATGTTCTATTTCATTCTTGCTTATTGGTTAACCATCTGTTACAAACTTATGCTTTAAACATGCTTCAATTGTTTGGTGTTCTTGCTTTGATATTTTCCAGTGGTTACATTTGGCTTTATCTGTGATGTCATGTACTTTGTGCCGAAACCATGTTTTGTTTCTGTATCAGTTTGATTTTATGGTGTTGTGAGTTTGTAAAATGGTTATGAAATTGGCTAGAGACAAATTCATTTCTTTCACCAGTACGAGATAAGTTGCGGTTTTGTAGATGCACATTGTTGTATGAAATCATAAATTGGATGCCTATTATAGGGTTTTCTATGGTGTTGTCGGGCCTTTGCTTCTCAATACCTTCAAATGTAAATGTTTCAAGTCAATCAAGTGGCGGATAGAATATTTTCTAAGGTAAGAAAGAACACAAAATTTGTGAGAACGCCCTTTGGAAGATACATTACTTGATTGAGCGTAACGGAGCGATTTTGAGGTGACATAAATATTTGTCACATTGTAGTTCACATGTTATAGATTATTCAGGATATATCTCAGGTGTTTTCTTGAATCTGGCATTTGGAGTTTGGAGTCTCTGTTTTTGCTTTTTTTCATATTGCCTCCTTCAAGACTAGGGAAACTGGAGCTCCTAGAGTTCCATACCTTGGACGTGGGTATGCTGATGGAACTTTCAACGAAATGTCTGTGAGAGTAAATGAAGATAGAGATTTACATTCTGACATCAATGTTTATAGTTGCTTAAATTATAATATAGATAGTTGTAGAAGTCTTACACAGATCAAGAACAGAGTAGTGAATGAAACATTTGTGGCTACATAGATAAGTTTTTAGTTTATTAATAGGCTACCACTTGAAGATATAAATGAGTGGTGGGCTACTCCTTGATAAATTGGATACCAAGTTGTTCAACAAGATAGAAAGTAGTATTTGGTTTGTTTGCCTCGTTATCCTACGAATTCTTTCATAATAAAAGCTTTGAAGCCAAAATAATTTGCATAGGCTATAATCAATTTGCTTTTGAGTTTGGATTTAAAAAATATTAGGGTTCGTTGTGCAGCATGGACCCTTGTTGGTTATCCTTTGAGCTCTTAGATGGTTACTGATGGTGGAAACTTTTAGCTGATGAATTCATACATACAACTTTTCCTTAATTTTTGACATGCATCGCATGAAGGTTTGCAGGGACTAGAATTAAGTGCTATCTCGTAAGCACGACCTTGACATCATTTTCATTTGAATTCATTTCCTTGTGAGCATTACTGATTGAACTGTAACCACTGAAAAATGAAATGGGTAGGCCTTTTTTTAATCTATATTTTTATTGTATTGTTATTTTGTCACAGAAAGAACAAAATGAAATTAGAATGACCTTATGCTGAGTACATCATCTGAGATTTCTTGAAGGGGAAGTGAATATCCATGTGTGCAGCAATGATATGTTTCATGTATATGCATTTCCTGGGAAAATTATACAATATGCCGGACACATATCCACGTGGTGGACCTAAACCAATATGATCTTGCCATCTTATTTCAATAAATACATGTATACTGAATTGGAGTGAAGTGTCAAACTTTTATTGGTTTGGGTGCATTGACACGTGGTGGACTCGGTATATGTAATAATTTCTCCATTTCCTGTGTGAACTGGATCTCTGCTGGGGTCTCTTTTCATTGTTCCGTTACAGCAGGAATTGCGCATGAAATGCCATCTCCTTCATTTTTCAATATGGTGATATCTGAAAGTTTATTTCATCGCTCATTAATAAAAACTTTTATTGGGCAACTCTGTTAAAAAGCTCTTTCAAATGGAGCAAATTACAATTTAAAATGTGTTCTTGTTGTGATACAAGATCAACTAATTTACAGAGGCTTGAATCTCTTCTAGTGTTCTGCCTTTGGTTTCTGGGGCAGTTTGGATATGAAAATGATGGAAAACATAAACACAAAGATATGATAAAAAAAAATGTATCTGAAATATATTTATCAGCAAATTCAATTGCTAAACGCCAATCAGTTTACAGATTAGACTTGCCAGAGAACTCCAGCTCATGAGAAAATTGAAATTAGAGGATATGACCAAAGAGCCTGACCAGTTTACCAATGTCACAGGGTGTTTCTTAGGATATCACCAGGCTTCCTTGCTATTCCTTCTAAATTCAACGTAAATAGCTGCATTGTATGCCATTCAAAAGTATCTTTAATCAGATTTTTTCTGTATGTTGATCCAATGATTACTAGGATTGGAACAAAGCCGCTTTGCCCAATTGAGTTGGTGAGATGTGAATACACGAAATTGTAAATTCTGTACCAAAAGATTTCTCAACACTGTACAATTTGTTGCTGAAAAGCTCGTTTAGTTTATTTTTTTTTCAATTTTTAATTTGTTTAGAGATATGTGGAAGAATTAATAATGCAATAGAAATAGAATCACAGAAGCAAAGAGAAGAGAAATAGAGAAAACTACAGAGAGAGCAAGAGAATTTCTAATTGTATTCATATGAGTTGTATGCTTTAGTACACTGGATATGACTTTTATAGCCTGTTGCACTATTTTTGTATCCGCAAGTATACGCTGTCTGTTGCACTATTTTTACCCGCAAGTATACGGTGCCACAAGTAGTATAAAACGGATTTGACTCCGAGTATCGATCCTACAGGGAATATCGTTTTTGAATACTACTATTTAATCTCAATTTTGTTTGCACAAATCAAAATCAAATTTTATAAAATTAACTCTACTCCTATTCCTAACTAATTTTAATGAACATGTCAGAATTCAGAAAATCAACATCAATCGAATCAATTCTTATAGGAATTCACCTCATTTGATTTTATAGAAATACGATGAACTTCTCTCGATAGCTTCATCGATAAGTAAAATAAGTATTCAATCACCGAACAAAATCCTGCTCTCGCTAGCGATTCTTACAGATGATAAACAATCATTCTACAGATTAAGAACAACCGAAAATCGAATACATAATTCTGGTCTCCCTAGCAACTACGATTCAATTCAATATCCTTATTTTTCATAAATTGAATACACATTTCTCAACATCGCATTCAAATGAATTTAAAATTTCAGGAAACTAAGAACATATAATGAACAACCCTTGATATTTGTAGTGAACAAAAATATTCTTCTGCGGCGAAGATAAATGCCGTCAATGGGTTTCAAACCTGAAATCGAAGAAAACAGGTGACACCGGAGGTTCGAGTAAAAAACCCTCCGATGCTTAAGTCAGAAAAAAGGAAATGAACTCAAAAGACAATGACAAAATAGAGAGAATTAGAAGAATTTTTCGGTACCTCTTACGTGTGTTTTTTTCACCTCTTTATATAGTGAGTCTGATAACTGAATTCTGTTATGAATTATTCCAGCTCATTATTGTTGTCGCCTGTGAAAAGACGTAATTACCCCTTGATTGTTCCCTATTTAGGGAGCAGCCTTTGGAGGAGATGACGTGTGCTGCTAAACCAACCCGGAATGTAATGTACATTGGGTGAGAAATGTATGGATGACGTCATGCGTCTTGCCGAATGTAAGGTACATCCGGTCAATGTATTGATGCTGTCATGCGCCTTACCGAATGTGAGGTGTATCCGGTCAATGTATTAGTGATGTCATGCATCCTGCAGAATAAAATGCCTCATTCGGTAAAATGTTACTGATTATCATCAGTAGTCCCTCCCCAATATGGTGAGACCTTTTAAGGTTGATT
>CAOJCR016077511.1:0-10564 GCA_948330485.1 Euphorbia neoarborescens
GAGCTATTTATATGTTTCTAGGAACCAAAACACGGAATAGAAAAGTTTACAATAGTAAACTGTCAAAAATAGCCTGTCGCGTTCTTGCTGCGTTCTGGAATTCTTACAAAATAGTCTGTCGCGTCGCGACGCAGAGTGTAGCGTCACGACAGGCAAAAATCTTCCACTTTCAGCTACAATCTGGACATCAATCAAAATGGCCTATCGCGTCGCGACGCAGAGTGTAGCGTCATGATAGGCATAAGCTTTATTCTTCTCTTCTACGAAATGGCCTGTCGCATCGCGACAGGCAGATAGTGTCGCGACGCGACACTCTGCTCTTCACTACATCAGCCTCTTTTCTTCAATCCTCTCATTCTCGCGTTCCGCTCATCCATTAGTGCTCCTGTCACTTGTCTCGCACAGACAAATAAACCATAAACGTACCACAATACAGAAGCGCAAACATCAAGGATCACGAGAAACACAAAATCGACTCAAGTAAGCGAGAAACTTAGACAAAACTTATCAAAACACATAAAAGAGACAGAAACCTAAAAACCAACAAAACAAGCATCAAACCATACTCAAAACACACGGAATATCACTGAATACTGTGCACAGAAGTCACAAAGACAAGGTCCAAAACGGACCTTATCATATTCCCCTAACTTAATTGCCCATTCTGACATCCTTCCTGATGTTTCCAGTCGCTGAAGTACTTTTCTCGGTGGGTATCCAATTCGGACAATGATGGAGTGGGCTTAGAAGTAAGGTCTAAGTTTTATTGAGGTAGAAACCAGAGCTAGGGCCAGCTTTTCTATCTTTGGATATCTTAACGCCGCACCCTTGAGGACATGATTTGTGTATTATACAGGACACCGTTGTTGCTGTTCTTCTCGAATGATAATTGTGTCTACTGCCTCCTCGATGACCTCCAAATAGACTACTAGACTTTCCCCTGGGACAAGGCGGCTGAGTAGTGGGGGGCTGGATAAGAACCTTTTGATGTCCTCAAAGGCGGTTTGGCATACATCATCCCACTTGAACTTCTGGTCCTTTTTTATGGCTTGAAAGAAAGGGAGGCATCTCTTGGCTGAAAAGGAGATGAAGCGGCTCAAAGCGTTGATACGCCCATTCAACTTTTGTACCTCGTTGAGAGTTCTGGGTGGCTTCATGCTGAGGATTTCTAGGATCTTTTTTGGGTTGGCCTTAATCCCTCTTTGTGATATCATGAATCCCAGGAATTTCTTGCTTTTTATGCCGAAGGCGTACTTTTTTGTGTTTAGCTTAAGGTTAAATTGTTTTAAGATTTTGAATGCCGTTTTTAGGTCCCTAGGTGTTCTTCTTCTATTCGACTCATAAACTTCCATCGACTTTCCTATTAATCCTACGAATATCTTATTGACCAAACTCTGGTACGTGGCACCAATATTCTTTAAACCAAAAGGTATCACCTTGTAGCAATATATGCCTTCGTATGTGACGAAAGAATTTTTTTCTTAGTCTTTTGGGTTCATCCTGATCTAATTATAGCCTGCCATGGCGTCCATGCTTGAGTAAATGGCATATCCCGTAATGGAGTCTACTAACTGATCAATGTTGAGTAGGGAGTAGCTATCTTTTAGGCAAACCTTGTTAAGATCTATGAAATCCACACACATTCTCCAAGCCCCGCTTGGCTTTTTGACCATAACATCGTTAGAGACCCACTATGGATAATGAACCTCTCTGATGTGTCCATCTCCAACAGTTGTCAAACTTCAATTTGGGTGGCTTTTTCCCTTTTCGGGCGCCTGCTTTCATCTTTTCTGTGCTATTGGAATAGCTTTTGGGTCAACATTTAGAGAGTGTTGGATGACAGAGGTTGGTACCCTCGTAATATCTGCTTGTGTCCAAACGAACGTTTGCTGTTCTTCTACCAGCACACAGGTTATATGTTCTCTGAGACTTGGGCTCATCTCTTTGGAAATATTTACTGCCCTTCCTTCTCCGACGAGGAAAGTTTCTAACTCATCAACTGGCTCTGTATGCCAAGTATGATCTTCGTATGTGGTGACCTCCAGCGGCTGTAGTGATGCCAAGTAAGTCATCTGCGCGGCTTGTTGGCTACCTTTAGCGATGGATATCCCTCACTGGATAGGAATTTGTAAGGCAAGGTAGCGGAGGGATAGGACTGCTTCTGAGTCGATGAGGAAGGGCTGGCCCAGGACAACGTTATACATAAGCAGTGCATCGATAATGGTAAACACAGCGTTTGCTCGCCAGATGTGTTTGCTGTCGCACACCTGCAGTGAAAGGGTGGCTTGTCCAACCACCGGTACAGGATCGCCCCCTACTCCCAACAAAGGCGCGTGGACTGGTTGGACCCTTCGTGGTGATAACATTATCTTTTTTGCCGCATGCTTTGTAATGAGGTTTACTAAGCTGCAAGAATCTATCAAATCCTTTGTACCAAATAGCCTTCCAAATCAGCTTAAATGACCAGGGCGTCTGTGTGGCCAGGTGATATGTCAGTTATCTCTTCGAAAGGTCTAACAATCCCTTTCTTAGGCTGCTGGTGTTTGGCTCTCTCTTATTGTCATCGCTTTGAACTTGATGCTACCTCCGGTCCCCCGGCTATTACCATGACCGTCCCTTGGCTCCTCTTCGTTAGCCAGCAATCATTACAGGCTTCTGTCTGCTTGCCCTCCTTAGGTGTTTCTGGTACATTGCTCTGTCTTGACTCTGCAGGTCTAACTCTTCCTTTCTGGATCATCGTCTCCACATTTTAGGCCAGGACTCAGCATTCCTTTGTACTATGCCCTTCTACCTTATGGTATCTACAGTAAGGCTTACTCTGGTTGCTTGTGGGGCAGGAACTGGACGAGGTCTGGTTATTGATTCTTACTTCAAGCACTTCTCTATTGGATGGCCTAGAGAAAGCATGAACCTATGCTCTCGCCTACTTTTGAAGTGGCCCGTCTTACTTGGGCGTAAATGATTTATGGTGGTTGGTCCTAGCTGTCGATCGAGCACCAACTTAGATACTATTCGGTTAGGACGGCAGGCCTTATCCTACATCTCTTCAGCTTCTACAAAGTGCTTAGCTCATAATTCCGTCTTTTCACTTGCACATGATCAGGTCGTGGTGCATCTTTTCGTTGGTGGTATTGTGGATGAAAGCCTCATATTCTATAGTGAAGTCAAGGTTTTTGACATTCAGACACACCCAGTTGAACCGTTCTATATACTTTCACAAGGGCTCTCCAGGCTGCTGTTTCACGTCGTGCACACTGCGGGGCGGTTTACCGATGGGGATAAAGCCAGATAAGTTGGCACTAGAAAGCTTTTCCAAGTGATCCAATCCCATCATAGAACCAGAATTGAGATCATTGAACCATAAAGATGCTGGCCCCCTCAGGGTTATGCTGAACAGCTACACATCGGTCCCTCTGTGGCGCCTGCCAACCTCATCTTTTCGGTAAAGGTTCGGATGTGGTCCTTTGGGTTATCCTTTCCTTCGTAATCTTTTATGGTGATCTGTTTGAACTTGGAGTCAAACAGCATATCCAAGATACACCTGTAAAACTGGGACTCCGTAGAAAGGGAGATGGGTTCTTGGTATGCAACATTGTATTTGTCCAATCCTTGCCTTAGCAGGGTCTCAAACTTGGGATCTGCTAGGAGATCAATGGATAATGCGGGAGTAGCTGAAGGAGGTGGGCAAGTTAGTTAGGAAATGACAGGTGTGGATGCGGTTGGTGGGGGTGGTGGCGTTTGTGGGGGTGGGTAATACAGGGAGTATGCTGTTGGGTTAGGCATGTGAGGGTACTAAGGCTAATTGTATGGTCCATAGCCCCATGGATTGTAGGGTATGGAGGGGTCCGCTGACGAATCCTGGTAGTATTCTTCCTGGCCTGTGGTGGGATAGGAATTTCCCGCGGGAGGATGGGTAAACGGGTAAGGTTGGGACGATGTTTGGTAAGTGGCTACTGTTATGGCCAGAGGCTAGTATGCCTGGACTGTCACTGCGGAGGCAGCAGATACTCAAAGTATAGCGGCATGCTCTTGGGTAATGCCATAATGGGCGAGAATACTCTGTCGGACCACTGCCTGTTCTTGTGTGCTCGCCTGCGGTGGAGCTCCAATTGGGTACAAAATGGGTGCGGGGTATGCTGAATCTGCGGGATTTGTGTTCATCCCAGAGTGAGCCATTGACACTTGCTGGTCCATGCTCACCGCACCAAATGATAGCTAATGTAAGTCTCGGGAAGTGGGGATCTTTGATTTTGAGAGAATCCGATATCCTGCAAAATGAAGGAATTGATTGGAGAGGGGTTTCTCCGATAATTCCTCTCCGATGCCTAAGTTAGAGAGGAAGAAGATGCTCTTTTGGAGTGAGAATGAGTGTATATGTTTAGATGCCATACCTGCTATAATTTCGCTGATTATATAGTAGTTTGGATCTTTCACGTGTCCTGATATTATTGGGCAGCTAACAACATGGCTTTGTTCTCATGTGTCAGCTGTTGGTCTGACGAGTGGTTGTCTTTGTACATCTGCTCCAGAGTCATTTTTTGACTCAGGCCTTCTTCCATCTTGTCGGGCCGCACTCTGCTCCTACATTTAATGCAACATTAATTGTTGTAAAAATGCAGTGGCCATTCCTCTCTCTCTTTGGGCGGTTGAGAATACCAATGACGTGAGATACCTCTATATGGCGCTTGCTGGGACTGATCCGTTGGACCGTCAGGTAGT
This sequence comes from Euphorbia neoarborescens, assembly GCA_948330485.1. Classification (NCBI taxonomy): domain Eukaryota; kingdom Viridiplantae; phylum Streptophyta; class Magnoliopsida; order Malpighiales; family Euphorbiaceae; genus Euphorbia; species Euphorbia neoarborescens. Next base: position 4,720 of record CAOJCR016077511.1, read on the forward strand.
AGGTGGGCCATGTGGCCGCTTGAGCCTTGTTCTCACGCCCTTCCTTAAGGTGCCTGGCTGATGCTTGCACGGCTTTTGCTTTTGTCGGTCATGTGCGGGGCACGAGGTCACCATTGTGTTATCATTAAATACTGTATATTCAACTATTTATTGGATGAATCAGCCCAAACCCCAAATTAATAGTCATAACGGTTATGTATTTGTTACCACTTTAAAAACAATGCTAAGAAAAATTATGCGAACCAAAAAAAGGTGGAATTTTGGTTTTTACCATTATCCCTCTTTATTTACCAAGGAGGCAAATAAGAGTGTTTATATAATAATACTTGTAAGGTCTTTTATAATTTCTTTGTTCTTTTATTTATTTATTTTTATATATTGTATGCTTTTTTTTATCAAATGTTTCATTTGGATGCTGTTATTATGTTTATTCTGAAATCTTAGTCAAGCTGGTTTTTAGTTGTTTAAAATAGTTATGTCAATGCACTTCCCCCTTGACCACTTGGAGTTGAAACAGTGAATGGAAAAACACAAAATAACATACTTTCCATTTCTAATGATGACTCATATGATCTTTATCACCCAGAAAATGATTGTTAATGACTCTGGTTTTTCTTATTATTACCTAATCCCCCAAAGGGATTAAAACATAAAATAAAATAATACATAAATAGACCTTTTTTTTATTAAATATTTCGAAACCCTCCCACAAACATTTAAAATAACTACAATTATAAATTTAATGCTACATATCTTTACAAAATAATCAATTGCCATATGCTTTAAATATAAAATATCATGTCACAATAAATTTTTTCCTATACATTTTTTTTAATGAAAGATGATATATTAGTAATAATTAAATTAAGAAAGATGTTAAAAATTCTAACTATATGACATTTTTAGTATCTTGATCCCTCATAATAGCAGCAATAGTACTTAGAATAGAAGAAAAATAATTTTTTAAATAACAGAAACATATATGGAGCCACGCTTAAAACTAACTAAATATCAATGTTATTAAAACATGACTGGACATTGAACTGATAAGTTTACTGATTGATAGTTGAACCGGATTTGAGGGTGGTTGAACTAGATTACTATTTTTTTAGAAAAATATTAATAAATTTTTTTATAATTAAATCATTTAAAAGATTATATAAATTTTTTTAGCAATAATAAGTCTCAAAGTTTCTAACAACAACAAGTTTCAAAGTTTTAATATTCAAAATAAAAAAATAAATGTATTAAAACTTCGTTACATTGAAGATTTAAATAATAAACTTATAAAAGTACATAAAAAATTGAAATTCCATTATAATTTCGATCCTTATAACCTAAAAAATAAAAATAAATTAATTAATATTTGGAATAAATAAAAGTAACATAATATTTTATGTAAACTTTAAGCTAAATCATAATATTAAACTTTACGATTCGAATAGCACGAGATACCTTGAATGTATTTTTCGCAAGTAGAGCTTTCTAACAATATACAGTTCATAAGAACGGATTAATGATGAAGGAAAAATTGAATGTCAAAGTGAGCTTGTAAGAAAATGAAGAATGTAGTAAAAATAAAAGAAAAATCAATATCCCACATTAGTTATATAGTGGAGGATATATTAGTTTATAAGGAAAAATAAATTATAAGGCTTACAAGATTACAGGCAGAAGGCTCTCTCTTGCACGAACAGGAGGGTGGAAACCGTAGCAGATTGGCCTTGCAAAGCCAATGAGCACCTGCATGACGTGGGCGACGTAAATATCGAACTAAAATAGGCAGTCTCGTGCTAGCCAATTGTTATTCTGGCACAACAATTTTTTTAAACGATAAACTTAAAGGGAAAATTGAAATCGGGTTTTGGTTCAACCCAACTTACTATCAGTTTTCCCCTTAATAGGGATTTTCTGACAATCGGATCGGACCCATGACTGGTTTGCGATTCAACCGGCCAATCTGATCTAGTTTTCATAACTTTGCTAAATATTCAGCCACATTATTCATAATCCTTAAAAGTAGCGCAAATATGTAAAGGTTTTGCACAAGTCTTGTAGTTCTCATTTACAAGCCCTATACCATATTGATAAAGAACATCTTTGTTATTTAATATTAAAATAACCAATGAAGCATCGCCTTCAACTTTCATCAATTATATACCCTATTCAGCCAATTTAATGCCTCTCTACCAAATAAAGCCTCAAATAATATTGGGATAATTGCCCCTGAAAGAGAAGATAAGCTTGAAGCCACAAACATATAGACATAACCCATATTATATTGTCTTGCATTCACATTCACTAAAGCATCAAAAATCAGAAAAATTATATAACCATCCCATTTTTTTAATTGGATTCACTACTCCATAAATGACCTATAGTCACACATAATTTAAGTGTTGCTCATGAGTATTGTAATATGATTGGTAAAATTTTAGTCTATGGCAACATATGTAGATAAGCGGTGCATTAACTTTTTTGCAATATTTTTACAACTTTTATACAAAGTGTTGTAAAAACTAATGTGAAAATTTATAATTAGTTCATAAAAAAACAATAATATATCAAAATTCTGAAATTTCCATAAAAAGACATATTTTTACTAAATAGTAATAAAAAATAAAAATATCATAAAAGTTATAAAAACAATTAAAAATTTTCAAATTTTAACATAGTGTTGGAAAAACTATTAAGTGTATAAATTATTGAGATATTAAATAGTTATATATGTCTACTGTTAACGAGCATAAATTGCATTATTTAGCTTAGTTTTCATGTACTTAATTGGTTTTGATTGATGTAATTTTGGGACATTTCACTGTTGTTTGCGTATTTTGGACTTTAGAATAGGAGTTGACAATGTTGGACGAGAAATGAGGATCAGCAGTTGAACCACATGACTCTGGGGACGAAACATGAGATCGTGTGATTTGTGTCATCTCGTGTGAGATTGGAAGCCAAAGAACTGAAGGAAAGCAGAAAGACATAGCTTGAGGCCATATACACGAACTTGTCTTTGAAGAGGCAACTCGTGTAAATTGTACCAGAGGAGACAGAGGTATCACACGACATCGTGTGATGATTACATGAATTTGTGTAAACCAATCGCATTTGGACAGAAGCTTCAGAAAAGATGACACGACCTTGGGTAGGTTACACGAAGTCATGTAGAAGGCGTGAACTCGTGTAGTTGATTGTGATTTGGAAAGACGCTGAAGAACATTACACGACCTGGATAAGATCACATGACCTCGTGTTGCGATGGTGAACTCGTGTAGATTACATAAATAGTTTTTATTATTAAGTTTTAGGGGAGTTCCAGCCACCATTCTACAGACAATTCCACCATTCTTTCCATCCTTTCATTCTTTCATTATTTTCATTCAATGGAATTCAACCATCATTTAGGGTTTTTCATTACATTTATGTGTGACTAAATTCCCTAGCTTCGCCTAAGGGAATTAACGGATTCGGAACAAGACTGTGAGATTGTTCTATACTTTTGATTATTGATGATTTCATGTTTTCTATATCTTATTGAACGGGAGTCAAATATCCCCATGTTAATTTATTTTGTGATTATTTTAGCCTAGCCAGTTATCATGATAATTACAGTTTCATATGAATAGATTCCTAATCTAAACCTATGATCGAACTCGCTATGATATAGAACTTAAACTTGAATTGGGAGTCGCTAAGAACCCAGTTAGTTTAGACTAGGCTTTTCTCTCATGAATGCTATTATCGAATTGAAAGTTAAGCCACTAAGGAAGGGTTATTCGATAATTAGGGTTTTGTTTGAACCGTGCTAAGCAGAACTACAATAGGAAAAGTTGATCTGAAGCGTGAAGCCTAGAGTTAGAACTAGTCTAAAATAAGTCAATGATATTCTTTCTGTCTGTGACCAATCATCGTTTCCGAATCCCGAGACTGCCTTAGATGAGGTGTCTTCTCTGGATTGTTTGTTCCGTTTACTTTTACTTTTATTGCTTTGTTTAATTGTTAGTTTTAGTTTTGTTTTCAAAATCTTTCAAACCCCCATTTACTTTTGTTGTTTTATATACTTGTTCGTAACTGATAGAATTAGTAGTTGGCTCTCCAAGGTTTGACCTCGCTTACCCTTGCTACAGAATTGTTTTTTTGTGCCAAGATACAAGAGAGTTTATAAATTGTATTTTTTGTGGATTCGACACCCATCAAATTTTGGCACCGTTACTGAAGAGTCAATTTAATATTGTTTCTTTTTGTTTATTACCAGGTTGAAAGAATCCAAAGAGCATCTATACGATCCAGAGATTGAAAAAATGTTGAGGAGACTTCGAAAAGAGCAGAAACAAGAGAAGGAAGGAGAGAGTTCGAGCAGAGCATCATAATCATTAGAATCATCCAGTGATATAGAGGAGGAGATCATGGGTGATATGACATTGCGTGAGCTACATTATCCACCGGTGCAGCAGGCACCCCTTTGCATCACCTATTCGGAGACAGATGCCAATTTTGAGCTAAAGTTAGGGATGATACATTTACTTCCTGAGTTCTATGGGATGGAGAGTGAGGATCCCTGTATGAATTTGAAGGAGTTTCATGTAGTATGTTCAGGCATGAAGCCACACAGGGTTCAAGAGGTGGTTCTAAAACTAAAAGGATTTCCTTTCTCACTAGCAGATAAGGATAAGGCTTAGTTATTCTATCTACCATCAGGATCGGTGACTACTTGGGCTGAGATGGTGAGGATGTTTTTAAAATTGTTCTTCGCCGCATCTAAAGCTACTACACTAAGAAGAGAGATCAGTAATATCTGCCAGAGGGAAGATGAATCTTTATATGACTACTGTGAACACTTGAAGCATTTATGTGAGAGCTGCCCACAGCACGGAACGTCTGAACAAGCCAGGGTTCAGTACTTTTATCATGGTATGCTACCGATGGAGCGAATAATGATTGACGCCTCCAGTGGGGGGTTCTTAATAAATAAGAAGCCAGCTACAGCATGGGAGTTGATATGGAACATGGCTTAAAACTCCTGACAATTTCAGTTCTCTTATGAGTCGAGAAGAAACGTTCACGAGGTAAGTACCGGTGTCGCGTTTAGCGTGATATAAAAAATGCAATTCTGGTGCAAATACTAAATGCTCAACTATAGGGCAGTGTACCCTGTTGTTGTCAAGTAATAAACTGGACGCGAGTCCAGGTATCGTCCCACATGGAATTCTACCTCTACGAACTTTAATACCAGGGCTTTGGCATGTAATAGGCGGTAAAATAAAAGTAAATTAAATAAATCTAAACTAAACTAAACTAAACCTAATTACGATCCATGTCAACTCGAACCCTCTTGCAAACATGATTATGGGATAACAAACTGATGGTTTGCCGACTTATAAATATAGATGGGAATGGACTTATCAATCTATCAATATTAGATAAAATAGAGCAATGAAACAAACCGAAACTATTATCAAAACAAGTAATCAATAGTGACTCCTACTCGGTGAAGCTCCTAGGGTGAGATTATCCAGAAGGTCCGCCTAGTTCTATGAAACAGAAAATAAGTACGCTTAAATTTTGTGGGTTGTCAATCCTCCAGTTTTCCAGTTGTCAGGCTGGATCGCGTAACAGATGTGTATCAAAGTGATTAACGAGTTATCAAGGCTATTGAAAACGCATGAACAGCAATGGAACGGAAATAAATCACAAACCCTAACAATCAAAATAAAGAGAAAAGATAAAGAGAATTCTTGAATCAAACTCTAATTCGATTGGCGATTCAGCAGGCGAAATAACACGTGAAGATGAATCTCTATCAGTAAATTCACTCACAGTTGCAAATCAATCAACATCAAAA
>CAOJCR016080776.1:0-10287 GCA_948330485.1 Euphorbia neoarborescens
ATGAGCAGAGTAATTTAAAGATTCTTGACCTGTTTTATTTTAATACCGGCTGTAATTTTCATAATATCCTCGCACAGATTTGTATTTTCAAAACATTAATATATTATTAATATTATTACATATTTTAAAAAAATAAATAAAAGTATATGTAGTATATGATAAGAAATTAAGAAAGGCTATATCGTTTACAATTCCAACCTCAAAAAGTTAAACTCGTTATTTTATTTCTCATAAAATTGATTTTAAAATATATTCAAATGAGAGAATGAGGATTTCCGTCCCCATAGGGAATCTAGTGGGATAGGGTGCAGAAGAAATTTTTTTCCGCTGCCTCGTGGAGATGTAGATGGGAATGACGATATTTCCTTTTTATATGGTCATTTTATTTTATTTTTTTTTTATCAAAATGGTCATTTTATTTTTTATGAGGTCCTATAGTGCACTTGAATTGATATTATTATTATATTATGTTGTCTCGATATTCATTTATTAAGCATGATGTATGTGAACTGTAACAAAATTCTAATATAATGAAAATACAACTATACATTTAACAAAATATGTAACAATATGTAACACGGACACAAAAATTGAAGTGACATTTCAAAAATATGTACCTTAATTATAAAAAAAAAAATATGACCAATATTTATTTCAATTTTGGAAGCAAAACATGGAAAAAGAATACACGGAAATAATAATTGAAAAATATAATGATAGAAAAATTATAAAATATGGCCAAATATGTCTAAGGACACTATTTATTTCAATCATAAATCCAAAACAACGAAAAAATACATGAAAAAATACTTGAAAAATACAGTCATTTAATTAATGAAAAACAGGACCGAATATCTCTAAAAATAAATATTATTTAATTCAATTAAGTTTCAAAATATATGGAAAAAAATACATGACCATAACAATTGAAAACCACCTTATGTAGTTTATTATATATCCAGAATATTGGAAAAAACCAACCATAACAATCGAAACAAACGACCATATATAAAATATTAAATTCCTTAAAAAACAAATATAAATATATAAATATTAAAACATGGCAATATAACAGTAAGATGAGATGACCACAAGAAGAATACAATTTAACCAATTAAATTAATAATTAAGTTACAAATACATATATTTAAACAATTGGAGGATTTTGGTAAGTTTGTAGATTACAACCTTATTGCTTGTGTATAGTGATAATTTTCGTAAAAATTGTTTTTTTTTTCTCCGTTGACTTTTGTCGTTGAAAATCTGTATAAGAGAAATAAGTGGTACCGATATTCTTTTGGAGACTCTCCAATATATAAGTCTGTAAAGAACAAAGAATGAAAAGTGAAATTGAACTCTGGAAAGTTTATTTATGTATTGATGAATGAATGAAAAATCGTACAGCTCATACATTCGAATCTCTTATTTATACAAGACTTATGCTATGTACAGGTAGTTAAGCAAGTTGGCAAGTTGGAGACGAAAACGTTATTTCGTTTGGAGTTTGTTGAGCAGAGTTCCAATTGGGCTTGGGCTTGGTAGTTGACCCAAAGCCTAAACCGGTCCATTTCTCAAACGGCTACTTCCTGGAATACTTCCCCCTCAAACTGAAGCCATTTGAAAAATTGTTTCAGTTTGAAAAAGCTTTTGCCTCCGTCGATTCTTTGACTCACATGCGCTCCAAAGATTGCTGAAACTGATTACTTTGGTAAAAAGATCAGCCCTTTGTTGTTGTGTGGAAATATGTGGAGTAGTGACGAGCCCTTGTTCGATGTAATCCCTAACAAAATGGATGTCGAGATCGAAATGTTTGGCGCGTTCATGATCCACGGGGTTGGCAGCAATGGCGATTGCAGAGGTGTTATCACAATTAATGGCAACTGGAGCTGGTAAGGTTATTTTGAAATCTTCTCGTATTAAATTGGAAAGCCATTTTACCTCACAAGCTGTTGTAGCTAAGCTTCTGTATTCAACTTCGGCGGATGACTTGCTCACTACTGTCTGCTTCTTGCTCTTCCAGGAAATGAGAGCTAATCCCAAAAGAACACAATACCCTGTGACCGATCTCCTGCTCAGTTTGCAAGTGGCCCAATTTGCATCATAGTATGCTTCCAACTTGAATTGTTGTTGTAACGGGTCAAACAGTCTTAGAAATAGTTCCTTTTAAGTATCTCAGTATGTGCAGGGCTGCATCGAGGTGATGTTGTTGAGGCTGGGATATGAACTGGCTGAGTTGTTGAGTAGCTAGCAAAACAAATGTTTGGCCTCGTGAAACCAAGGTACAAAAGTCTTCCTATTAACCTTCTGTATCTCTCCGGATCTGCTATCTTGCTTGTGGTGTGATGTGCTTGAAATCCCGATGGTAAAGGAGAGAGAGCAGTAGAACTTTGTTGTAATCCTGCATCTGCCAATAGGTCTTTGATATATTTAGTCTGAGATAGAACCATTCCAGTTGGTGTTCTTGCTATTTCAAGGCCTAGGAAATACTTGGCATGTCCCATGTCTTTGATTTTAAACTTGTTGTCTAAATGCTCTTTGATGTACTTGATGCTATCTTCTGAAGTACCTGTGATTAACATATCATTAACATAAAAGACAATAGCTATATAACTGTTAGATTGATTCAGAACATAAAGACAGTGATCATAGTAGGATCTAGTAAATCCATATGCTGTTAGAGCTTACGAAAGTTCCTTGTTCCACTGCCTGCTTTAGGCCATATAAGGATGAGTAGTTTACATACGAGACCTGGTTCTGATTTGGTATAACCTTCAGGGGCTTTCATATACAAGTCTTCATTAATATAGCCATGTAAGTAGGCATTATTAATATCAATCTGGTGCACAGGCCAATTGTTAGCTGCAGTAATAGCAAGAAAGGTTCTAACAGTAACCATTTTTGCTACTGGCGAGAAGGAATTTGTATAATCAATTCCATATTTTTGATTATATCCCTTTGCTACTAACCGGGCTTTATACTTGTTTAAGGTTCCATCCTTGTTAAACTTGAGCTTGTACACCCATTTAGAAGCTATAGCTTTCTTGCCCTTAGGTAGAGGAACCAATTCTCATGTTTTGTTTTTCTCCAAGGCATCCAATTCAGCTTGCATTGCCTCGATCCACTTCTCATCCTGAATAGCTTCTTTATATGTAGTAGGTTCAGTTAAGCACGGATGTTTTGCCTGAATGTTGGAAACAAAATCTGTCATCCATGCTGGCTTCTAAATGTGTCTGCCTCTTGTAGTTGTTCTACTATGATCTACTGCTTGTGGCATAAGAATATCTGTTGAAGGAGACTGAGGATCATGATGTGATAAGGCATCTGCAGTAAGATAGTTGTCATCTGCACAAGAAGCTGGATTAAGAAAACTGTAAGGATTATTAGGCATACAATTGTCAGTGTTCTTGAAAGGAAAAATCTACTCGTGAAACACAACTTCCCTGGTGACTATGAACTTATCAGAGGACAAAAGATAAACTAGAAATAATAGAATTCAAGAAGATTTATTAAATTAAAATCATTTAGCTTTCTTTTAGGATTTTAGGTCCTTTATATAGACTTTTAGTACCTTTAATTCTAGTAGGAATTATTCCTAAAGAATCATTGATGAAATAGAATAATAGTTCATGTTTAGTCTTTTATTCAGAAGACTATTTACTGCTTTGAAATAGATTTTTTATTTGCTACTCGCAGGTTAAGTATGTTCGAGTTATAATTAATTCGGAGAAAGTATTTTTCTGATTGTTATCATATAATATATTATGTACTAAAAGGTGTTATCTCTTTCTCTGATTTGATGTGTAATTGTTTCTTTGACCGCTATAAACATCATTTAACAGTAGGTGATGAAATATATAAATCTGTAATTATTAAACAATCTTCATTTAGAACATTATAAAAAGACTTGGTGTAAGCAAGCATGATAACCTAATTTAATATTATTGGGATTGATTATTTTATTGATAAAATATGAGTTGTTACTCATTTCAAATGCAAAATTATCGATTTCTTGCAAATAATAAATGGTAATACAAATTTAATAAATATTTATTAAAAATGTCTTACTTTTATAAGTTTTCCTTAATATAAAACTAAAATTAAAATTGAAAAAATGAAAAACATGTAATACAATAAATAAAAATGTAATATGGTAAATATTTATTGAAAAATATACTCTATATTTTTTTATTATAAGTAGTTTTAATTTTTTAATTTAAATAGTAAAATATTAATTAAATATGATAATGACTAATTTATCATTATATTTCTTTACTTTTTTTTGTGAGGATTATATTTTTTTTTCTAAAACTCTATTTTCTATATATATTTTTATTAAATATTAATACTTAAATGAAAATAAACATAAAAAATACTATAAAAATACATCAATAATATGAAACAATATATAAAAAATAATATAAAAACTTTAAAAGGATTTATATTAAAAAAACAAAAAAATTGTAAATTTAGATATAAAAATAAGCAATGAAAGGGACAAGAAGAATGAGTGAAATAAAAGTAGGACCATGGAATCACATCAAATAGTTATTTTTTATGCAATAATTAATAGGTTTTTCACATTAATGATGCATTAATAAATTAATTTTGGCCACTCTTAATTTAATTATATAATATTACTTCATGGGTTATGTTTTATTTTAATTATTTTACATTTTCTCCCATATTGTGAGGTATAACATTTTATTTTCACGGACCATTTTAAGACACATGAATTTTTTTTAAAATATAATTTAGAATAACATTTCTTAATATATTGAGTTTTTTAATTTTTTTTATTTTGGTATTATCAGCCTACTTATCTCTTATATTTTTTTTGCATATTTAATATAGTTTACCAGTGGCAAAATTGTAAAAAAAATACTTCTAAACAAACTAAGAATTATATGATTTTATTTCTTGAAATTGTGAAATAAATATGTGTAGAAAGTTTATGAAATAGCGATATATACTAAAATATTATTAGTTATTTCACCTAACGGATAATATTATACATGCATAAAATAAATCGAAGATAGAATTGATAATATAAAAATAAAAGTTTAGTGACTCAATGTGTGCAAAAATTATTCAGATAATTGATTATATTTTCTTTTTGTAAAAGTTCAAAAGGATCACAATGTATTTAATAGAATCGACCATTGTAAAAGGTCAATTTATTTATTGATATTTATTTACATGATCCATTTATCTCGAAATAAAATTTAAATATTTTGTACTTACATCTTCAGTAAATGATTGGAACCAGAATGTTAAATTACAGTTTTAAGTGCATATTTTAAGGCAAGTCTGTATTAACATATATTTCCATATTCTAAACATTTTATTTCTCAAAACTTAGATCTTTTTTAGATATCAAAATGAAAGATAAAAAAATCCAAATATTAAAAATAAAATGTGTTTAATGTATAATTATAATTTATTTTAATCAAGTTTTATATTCATCATCAACTTTCTTGATATTTACATATTGTACACGAGCAAACGTTTTTCTCCAAAATGTTAAAATATGTTTACTTTGTAGCATTCAATTATTTTAGTGATGTACATAAGATCAACACATATAATCTACTTATCAAGATTATATAATTTAAAATGATTTTTTAAAAAAAATTTGTATAATGTAAATCAGTTGGCATATCATGACTTAAAATACATTTTAAGACGCATATTTTTTCTTTACTATCTTTATCATATTAAAAAAATTTAATTTTAGAAATTCTAGTTGCTTAGTCATATAACCATTTTCCAAGTCAATGTGAAGAAAATAATGGAGATGTCATATACTAACATATGGTTTAAGATGAAGCATTGAAAATTGACCTACCTCTATTCTCACGTAAAGAATAATTAAAATAATTTTCTTCTTCACGAGTATGCCTCTATTGGAGCAGAATAATTTCCAAAAATTATTCGGGCACAACAAAAATAATTGATTTTAATTTTTTTGAGTCTGGCCTTTGAGTTTCCGAGTTTGCCAAATCGGTGACCAGTAAAGCAACATGTTAAAATATGGCACAACACGATAACACGATTCGTATAACACGAGATTTAAAAGAGTTAGGGTTGAGCCTTAAAGGGTTAGGGTCATAAATGGATCGACACAATGAATACGTTTAATAACGGTTTGGGTCAAAGGTTGACTCGTGAATTCGTAACCTAACCCGTTTAAATAAAATATTTATTAATATAAATAAAAATTTTAATTACTTACCCTACTAATCTAAACCTAATAATCCCTCTCTCCCTTCCGTACCTCTCTCTCTCCCTCCCTGCAGTACCGTCCACTGCTCATCTTCTGTCTACTATCACCCTCGCCGCTACAGTGCCATCCAGGACTCCTCCTCTTGTAAGTTGATTATGGATGCTTTTTTGAAATTTTATTTGTCTCATCAGAGTGTTTAGGTTCTTTCTTTCATAGGATTTGCCTTCATATCCTTTGTTCACTAAGAGTTTCCGTCTCAAAATATTTTATCGAAGTAATTTCATATTGCCTAAGACGTTGTTTGTATTGAAACATAAATCTCATTTATCTTTTCCCTAACATTGTTTGCTTCATCCATTGCCTTAACGTATCGATCTTCTGGTTTGGAGGTGTCATATTATTTACTGCAGTTGATATGATATTATTTGCTTACTAAATTCCGTCTAACATTGTGTTAACCATCATTTTGGATATATGAAACAATTCATTCGAATATGTCTTTTATTGTTGTTCGAATTATTATGATTGCTATTGAACATGCCTTTTATTGCAGTAGATATGATATTATGATTGTTGTTCGAATTTTTTGATTGCTATTTGCTATATTATTTGTTTACTTTATTGCGTCTAACATTATGTGTAACTCTTGCACATATAATTGTCATTGCTAATTGACTTTCAGTAATTTGTTCGCATAAAATTACTAATTGACAATTGATTATTTGAATTTTATCTTTTTTAATTTAAAATTTGAATGAAATTGAATTTACTTTTTATATAGATTTAATTGAAAATTTTGCAATATAAACTTTTTATATTTATTTTAAATTTTAGATAATAGTGTCAACACGTGATCCAACACGAACTTTTAATAAATTGACACAACACGACTCGTTTATTAAATGGGTTGAGTTAGGATTGACCCTTATAATGTCATCAGAGCCGATCAACACGACACGTTTATGACCCATCAACTCGTTTTGACAACCCTATGTCAGATTCATACTAATAGGGTACCAAGAAGGATGATTGAAGACCGAATTCGAGAAAACGAGAAAAATCGGAGCAAAAAACTATCTTCTTTTTTTTCTTCAAATTATGCTATTTATATTTAACACATAAATATTCAATATAATTACGTTTAAAATTAAAAATAAAATATTAAACATATTTATAGAAAATATAAGCATTACATATACTAAAACTGAATACGCTATATTTACGTGTTATTTTTTCATTATTTCTTAAAATTCTATTATAAAATATAAAATAATTTTTATATTATGAAATATCTAGTTATTTTTTAATTTAAAAATTATTATTATCTCTCCCTATCATAAATTTGAATATTTATCTTCAAATTTATTTGAATCATATTAATCTCTTAATATTTTTTTTAATTTTTTAGATAAGTAATAATAATAATCATTATATGTGTTATTTTCTCATTATTTCTTAACATTTTATTATAATATATAAATATTTTTTTATATTATAAATATCTAATTATTTTTTAATTTAAAATTCATTATTATATATACAAAATGATAAAAATATTTAAATAAACAGCACATTGCGCGGGTGTTAAACTAGCTATGATATGAAATGTCCACTTTAAATTTAAGTTAAAGTAGACATTTTTCTTTTTGTTACAACAGGGGCCATAGTTGTCAACGGGGCAGTGGAATCTATTCTCGTCAGGAGCCCGCCACGTCGGGGCGGGGATTCTCCGCCTTATTTAGTAAATGGGGCGGGAACGGAGACGAATTTATCTTTATTTAATAAACGAAGCGGGAACGAGATTACCTCTTCCCGTCCCGCGGGGATCTCCTTTATATATAATCATTATTTTTTCTATCTTATATATATAATTTTCTTAATTAATTTATTAAAAAATATCTAAATTTCTTTTTCACCTAACCTATTTAATGCAACTTTACAAATTAGATATATTTATTTTGATTGGTATATATATATAATTAACAAAATATAAGTTTTTATCTAAAATAATATTTTTATATATAATTTTTATTAACGGGACGAGGATATTCGTGGGAAACCCGTTGTCCATTAGGGACGGGAATGAAATTGAAGATTAACCTTATTTATTAAACAAGACAAAGAAGAAAATCTCCATTTAAAATGAAGACCCCGTCTCATTCCATTAACAACCCTAGGCCAGATGCCAAATAAAAGATGATTAAACCACTATTGAGATCGAGACACCGTAAATTTCCTTCTATCTTTATATATAAATAAAAGTATTAAATAAAAAAATAAAAAATATTAAGTCACTAATTTTCGATCATAATTATTTAAATATTAACACATATAACTAAATAAATTTATAAATAAATTCATAATATAATTTTAAGATAAAACTATATTAATATAAAAATATTTTATACAATTAATACAATTTAATTCTCAACACTTGAATCCAATTTCATAAAAAGTTAAAAAATAAAACAAAATTTAATTTAGGAGTTGAAAATTAAATTGTATTAATTATGTAAAATTTGTTTGTGTTAATATATCATTATCCATAATTTTATTAGCATAAAATAAATTTTGCAATTTGCAATATTTCTTTTATTTGGACACAAATTGATTTCACTTTGTATTAATATGTGAAGCCGTAAATAAGACAATAAGAAATAAATTCAGAAATTATTGAATATAATTAACAATACAGAATAAAGAAAATAATTTAGGGCCCAAAAAGCATCAAAACCTGTTTGTTTACTTCTTTGGGGCCAGTCTTGACTTTATCTTCTCAACCTCCTTTGTGCCCACCTGAAAAGCTTTAGTCAACACATTATCCGGCACCGGCGGTGTGGAGGCAAACAATGTGGCAGCAATCGACTGAGTTCCGGGCAACTGGCTGTTAAAAGCAGCAATCACGGCTGCCGGAACATTGCCATTGTTCTTCTGAAAATGAACCAATCCTTTAGGGAAAACAAATGTGTCTCCCTTGTAGATGGTTTTGGAGATCAATACATTGGCGGTGGTGATGAATCCCACGTCCAGTGTTCCTTCGAGGACAAACACCATCTCGGTGGCGCGTGGGTGAGTGTGCGGTGGGTTAAGGCCGCCGGGAGCATAGTCAATTCGAGACATTGAAACTCCTAGGGTATTGAGGCCTGGAATTTTCTGGACATTTGCGCCGGTTACCAGAGAACCGAGAGTGTTGTTTGTGAGTCCCGGTTTAGCTATTCCGGCAAAGTAGAAATCGTCGGCGGTTATGTTTTCTTTGCAGGCGAATCCATTAACTTTCACTCCTGCTCAAACTCAGTCAAATTAACACAAGATTAGTAGATCGAAAGCGTATTTGAAGTTCGGAAACTCAAAAATCCCGAAGCAAACAGTCGAATCAACAAACAATTCGAAGATCGGAACTCGATCTCAGGCAGAAATTTCTTAACTCCGACGCAATATTTAAAAAACAGTGGGGGCAAGTCACACCGGAATCAAAACCAGCGACAGAATTTAATAAAAATCGACAGAAAATTAGAAAATCAAAATCATTCGATGATGAAACAGCAGCGAAAATCAAACGCCAAACACAAGCAATGAGCTACAATGGGAGAAAAATGGAAAATCGGACATGAATTTGGACATCAAGCACCGGAACAAAAATCGTACAGGAACTGAAATCAGCTGCACAAAACTGTCGAAGCAATTAGTCAAATTGACACGAAATTAGAAGATTAAACCGAACCTGAAGTGAAATCAGCAACACAAACATCTTGAAGCAAGTCAGGATCAGCAGCTACAGAGCTCGAAAGAAGAATGAATCCGAGAAGAAACAATGGCGCCATTGCTGCCATGGCTGCTGCAGAAACTAGAGTTATGATTGCAATTATTTGCTGGTTTAGTCGAATTGAAGGGAGAAATTGAAACAAAAAGGATAAATTTGAAGAGAATGAGAAAGAAAGTGAAAGGAAGATTGGTATGAATGTACGAACATGAGAGAAAATGGGGTACTTGATTTATATGAACAGCTACACAAAGAAATAAATAATAAAATAACAAAAATAATTTACCAAAAAAATACAAAAATA
>CAOJCR016081591.1:0-15442 GCA_948330485.1 Euphorbia neoarborescens
CCCTAGGTAACCAAGTCCTAGGAGCCTTTCATGTCTTTAATATTGTAGCCCTAGGTACCTAATATTTCCTTAGGTAACCTAGTCTTAGGAAACTTTCTTGCCTTTAAAATCCTAACCCTAGGTACCTAATACTACCTTTGGTAACCCAACCCTAGGAATCTTTCCTACCTTTAATATCCTAGTCCTAGGTACCTAATACTACCTTAGGTAATCTAATCCTAGGAATCTATCATGTCTTTAATGTCCTGGCCCTAGGGAACTAATACATTCTTGGGTAACCTAGTCCTAGGAACATTCCTCCATTTTAAGTACTGTAGCTCTACGTACCTAATACAACCTTCGGTAGCCCAATCCTATGAATTCCTTCCCCAGCTTTAGGTAACCTAATCATAGGTGCCTAGAACTGTAAGGAAATCCTGTTAGCCCTCCAACGCTTTATATACCGCATTATGCATGTTGCGTATGCTCTATTAGCTACATCATGCATTGTGTGATTATCATTCTCTAGTGAGATACTCTACATTTGTATACACGATATCGGGTGTATCATGTATTGTGTGATTGGAACCCTCTAATCATGTGATTAGCACCCTTTAATCGTGTGATCAACATCCTCTGATCATGTTGTTGGCACACCTTAACCCATAATTTGGCCTCTTATGAATATTTGGTGGTTATATCCCTCTTTATGTATAATTAGAACACTTGAATCGTGTGATTAGCACCCTCTGATCGTGCGGTCAACACCCTTTGACCTAGAACTAAGATTCTCACGAGTTGTTAGAGGATATATCCCTCTTTACATGTGATTAGGACTCTCTAATCATATGATTGGCACTCTCTAATTATGTGATTGGAACTCTCTAATCGTGTAGTCTGCACTCTCTGACCAATAACTCGGCTATTTATAAATAACCGAAAGTTTAATCAAACTTTCGTACACCTATGTACATTTTACTAAATGTTAAGAAATTGACAAGTGACAAATTTGAGTCCAAATCGGTCAAGTGCCTATTTGTTGGTTATCCTAAGGAAAGCATGGGTTACTACTTTTATGATCGAGCTGAGAATAGAGTATTCATTTCTAGAAGGGGTCATTTAATAGAAGAGGAGTTCCTTTCTTAGAAAGAAAGTGGAGTATAATTGATCTTGATGAAGTTCAAGATCCACATTCTCAAGAAGAGGACTCGAGAACTGAGGCAACTCCACTAGAGGTAGAGGAGGTGGGCCCATTAGCATAAGTACATAGAAGGTCTGATAAGGTACTTCATCATCCAGAGAGATATAGGTATTTAATGGATGATGATGGGGATCTTATAGTCTTAGATCATGAAGAACCCACTTGCTATCAGAAGCCGTTTTTAGCACACTTAGATGAATGGTGCAAGGCCATAGAATATGAAATGTAGTCCATGCTTGATAACCAAGTATAGCACTTGGTTAATCGACCTAAGGGTGTTAACGTAATTGGATGCAAGTGGTGATATAAAATTAAGACTGATAATACCTTCAAGGGATAATTGGTGGCAAAGGGATTCAAGCAAGTGCAAGGAATTAACTATGATGAAACCTTTTCACAAGTGGCAATGCTTAAGTCCTTTAGGATACTACTGTCATGCAAATATGTTTTATACTCCTCAGTCTATAAAAAAAGTAATGCAATATTTCAACTTATATATACTTCATCTTTTTTCATATGGTGGATTTATCTGTTTGAGTGATGCATTCTCGTGAGCACATTGTTAAAGGCATTAAATTTGAATGGAGTATGCCATATGCAAAGCAACTTTTGAACTAGATAATTCTTTCTCTTAAAAAGTAAGGTCGAGAAATGGAAGAACGATAAAGAAGCAATCCATGACATCAATTACAACCTACAATAGCTAAAATGGAGTTGATATAAGAAGGAATCATTATACTTTCATTAATTACCTCATGTGACATCCGTGTTTGCATTCACCTGTCTTTTGAGACTGCCATCAATGCCTATATGATCTTCTGAATGCAACAGTCTATCCCATAAGGGGTTTTAGCCAATTCCAAAAAAAAATCAAAAATAACTAAGGGAACTTCTGATACCATTGGGCCAACCAAACCAAATCAATTTTGGTTCCCATAACTGTTTTACCCAACTGAAGGTTAATAAACACAGTTAAAAGTAATCCAAAAGCCTTGTGCAACCACCTACGTTTAGTCAAAGGGCATAAAATCCATAAATTACTTAAAAACACCTCCTTCTATTTCAGACCCAGGGGCATGTTATCAATAAGTCCTTTATAAGTTAGCTTTACCCTATTTTTCCCCAAGGAACATGTCGTCTACCCGAATCCTATAATTCCATCTTATCTTGTCTTCTGTCCTAAGGAGCATGTCATCTATATGACTCATGTGAGTCTATCCTATTCTATCTTTTTCCTTAGGGGCATCCCTCAATTTCATTCTGCCATGCTTTACATCATAGGGAGAAGTCATCTACACTAACCCTAACAACCAGAACGATTTTGTACTAACCCACAGACATGCTATTTGAATGCTTTCTAAACCACTCCTTTCAGAAAGCCATATAAATTCAAGGCTAATAGCTTCTAAAACTTAAGATATTGTTTGAAACCTTCAATCTGGCTAAAATAATAGGACTCTACAAAAATACTAATGCCATCACACAAAATCAGATTCAAAACTCCCAGAAAGAATCTTAACCATATCAGGACCATGATCTTTTCCTAATAAAACCCCATTCAGTTTGTAATCCTCACTTTCTACTCTCCTGAGACAATTGAATGCCTACATAGGTGTCATTGCCTACATCCAATTCAAACATTCCAACATAGCTTCAAGCTAAACATCAACAAAACATTATTTGTGACAGTAGCCTATCCCAAGAGGTTAATCAATAGTTAGCTGTTTATGAAGTCATCCAAATCCAACAAGCTCCCCAGCAAATTACAAATGGGAATAGCTTGTAAGAATTAACAACTCAGAATGTAAGACTACTGAAGCATGAATTTTAGAGAAATGAGATCCTTAATATATATTAGTGCTTCTCCCCATAGAGAGAAAATGTCCGATGATGAAAACCGAAAAGGCTCGCTAGAGAAAAGACAAAGAGTGATAGTCCATTTCAAAGTCATGATCATCTCTCTTATTGCATTCACATTTACTGCATCATAATGTTATGCAAGCTCACATCTTACTTAGAGGATTTCATGCCACATCTTCATACTTTCCCCATCTAGAAGCTGAAGCTTTTCATATGTAGTCAAATAAAATGTCCACTAAGGTGAAAATAAAAAAAGGCGCATCAGTAAAAATGTTAGGAGGAGCAGCTCACCTGTGTAAAAACTGGGAGGCACCCCCAAAACAAATTAGAGCAACTTGCAAAGTTGAAAACAGATAAAAGGGTACGTGAGGCAAAACATAGAGCGAAATCAAACATAGAGCAACTTGTAAAAGCTCATCTTAGAACAAACTATTCGAATCTAAACTCTCCAGCTATTATAATCGACCCCTTAATCCACGGTGGGTAACAGCACAGCATATAAAAGTAATCATTAATCTCACCAGCACAATATTCACTGCAATCAACCTCGAGGCTACCCAACGCCACTTCTCTAAGCCGAAGATCCTTCAGGAGACAAAGTTGAGGGAATGTTTCCCAACAATTGATCTGATTGAAGAATTCTCTATGTACCTTGTTATCGTCTGCATCCCTAAATATACCTGCATGTGCACAATATAAAAAATTTTGTGATCATCAGCATATTTCCAGTGTCCAACTGTGACTACCATTATGCTAGTCATAGTAAAGGAAAATTCACATTTACACTTAACCAAAGGGGTAAAATCTTCTGCACCAAAATAAATCAATTAAGAAGTAAATGTGACCATGCCTGAAGTTATCTACACTTTGTCTACATGATTTCTGTATAAAGTTCACACAAAATATTCACCACATCATTATAAATGTTTCCATTTTTTAGTAAAGACAATAAATCAAGAAACATCTATCTATTGGCAAAGACAATAAGACCAGAATGATCCATCCTCGGTGGATCACAAACTGACATTTATAATCTTCCTAGACATTCTATGTCATCAAATTCATATTCTAAAACTTAGACTCTCCCTTGAAATTCTACATCATCAACCTTATATTCAAACATTTAGACTCTCCATAGATACTATATGACATCAATCTCATATTCTTACATTTAGAATCTCCCTGATAATCTATATCATCCGCATCATACTCCGACATTTAGACTCCCCCTATATAGTCTATATTATCAATCTCATATTCTGACATTTAGACTCCCCCTAGATAATCTATGTCGTCAATCTAATATATTTACATTGAGACTCTCTCTTAATATTCTATGTTATCAGCCTCATATTCTGACATTTAAACTCTCCCTAGAAAGTCTATGTTATTAATCTCATATTCTAAAACTTAGAATCTCCCTTGATAGTTTATGTCATCAGCCTCGTATTCTGACATTTAGATTGTCCATAGACGGTCTATATCCTCATCTTTTTTTTTAACATTTATACTCTGTATTGATGCTCTATGTCATTAGCCTTATATTCTGACATTTAGACTCTCCCTAGACTGTATATGTCATTAATATCATATTCTAACATTTAGATACTCCCTTAACTGTCTATATCATCAGCCTCACATTCTGACATTTCTACTCTCCCTAGATAGCCTATATCGTTAATCTTATATTCTAACATTTGGACTCTCCCTTGAGAATCTATGTCATCAGCCTCATATTTCGATATTTAGACTCTCTCTAGAAAGTCTATCTCGTCAATCTCGTGTAATCACATCTAGACTTTCCCTTGAATGTTTATATGAACTAACTACTCACTAGAAAAGCTATTAAGTCTATAACTATTTATTTACAATTTTTATCACTTAATCGAAGGGCAAAAAAATTTTGTTTTTAAAATTCTATATTAAGAGATAAATATGATAAAAGAACCTGATCCCTTTGCATAAAGTAGAAGTTTAAGGAAAGAAAATCCTCTATGTCTGTAATGGGATAAATGACCGTAATTATCCTCTGATTGAGGGGAAAGGTAGTTATCCATAAAAATTTCTTCGATTAAAGGACAAATACGATAGTGTGGTCTTGATTTCTCTGTGCATAAATCATTTATAGTCTGATAACCATTGTGCATGAAAATTCTGTCCATGAAGAATTTCCTTACATGAAGGGCAACTGTGAGTACCTAAGTTTTAGGAGACGTGAACTAAGTTTGATGATGAGAATAATTCTAGTTGGATGATACTCTTTTGTTTTGCGAGTAGAAATGCTTGAGATCAACCAAAAAATCAAAATCGAATTAAAATTGAACATATCAACAGCTGTAAATTAAAGCTTTTAACAATCTTAATCTTTAAAATTGAGCATAATTTTGAGATCTTGGGAGTATGGGGACTCTTAGGGTAAAATTTCATATCAATTGGAGCGCTACAAAAACTTTTCAAAAATTGTATTTATTTTAATGTAAAATTTAAATTATCAAATTGAAGGCCCTAATGAAATTTTTTCCCAAAATAACCTCTTTTTAATAGATAAAGATATGGATTTTAGCTCCCGGTAACATTTCTGAGTGAAATTCGGCCAGTATCCGGCCAGTAGCTTACCGCCAATAGCTAGGAGCAAAACGGTTGTTTCCCCTTTTCAGGCACTATATAAGGAAAAAATTACAAAAATAAAGGAGGGCTTCACATTTTCACCACCAAACAAACCTAGTGAGAGAAGTTTAAAAGAAAAGAGAAAGAGCAGGAAGAAAGCCACTCGTCGCCTGCTACCATCGCTGGCCACGATTTGTGTCTGCCCCAAAAATACCCAAAATTCTTCCATTCTGCCCCTACAGCCCACAAACACCACAAAATCCTCCAAATCAAGCTTGATTCTTAATTTTTTTGTTTTAAAGATCGGTTTCTTGGTTTTTAATTATTTATGCGGATCTCGTGGATTTCTACTGTAACAACCACAGCGATATTAGAATTGCGTATACAGCATAGAAAATCATCCCATGAAGACGATTAGGTCCGATAATGTCCCCACAATGGAAAAAATGCTTGTTTTCTATAGAATTGCATTTTTCCTCAAAATTGGCCCTTTTTTTGCATGTACTAAAATAATTAAAACTGATCTAAATGTTTTAATAAAAGATTTGCATAACACTCCCTAAATTGGAAAAAAATATTTTTTGGGTCCTGCCTAAGTGCACCGATCGTCCAAAACTTATTCAATCTGACCAGTTGCGTCAAACCGATCGTCCCTCTTTTACATATGACCCCATGCTACCATATCTTCCCACTGATTATTAAACTGTGAGTCTGTCTGTTTGTGTCCTATATGCTTTATCTAACTCTATTTTTTATAGGTTCAGATGTATGTTTATGAAATTTACTGCTTTTCCTATATGTATGCATATCATTTTACTGCTTTCCTAGAATTTTTGTATTTTAGGCAAGTTGTACCCCATTTCCCCATTTTAATTCGAATTGTATAACCCTAATTAGGATTTTCTGCATCTTGGGTTCTGTAGTTATTTTATTTTTCTGCATCTATTTAATGCTTTACTGCATGCACGTTTGCTTTATTGACTGTTTACACTAAAATTTGGTATCCTAATTTATGAATCTAAAATTCCTTTAGATATTGTTATGTGACGACCCGACTTATAGATACATGTATTGGCGGAATCAATACACAAGTTGAGTCATCAAACAAAAATTTCGCAAAATTTAAAACTTTGAAAATAAATAAAATAAATTAAGTAAAGTAACATTATTTTAAGTAAATAAAACTTAACATCTTGAATAATATTCTTAACCACAAAAGTTCAAAACTATTTTATTACAAAACATTAAAAATCAAATCTGAGCATCTCTCACTCTTTTCCCCCAACGCATCACATCATCTAAGTATCACCTGCAAAATCTGTAAAAAAGTTGCCACTGAGTGACAAGCAACTACAATGCCCATACTCAAATACTTAAAATTAAACAAACAATACTTGATTAAAAATAAAATAATCCAAGTTACAAAAATATATATGTGAAAAATTTCAAGGTCTTAAAATCATACTAAATACAAGTTAAAGAGACATAATTTTGATAAGATAAGAACTCATAAAAGACAATAACTTAATAAACAAGTAACTCTTTTAAAATTTGTAGATAATTCAAAAAAAACATAACCAACTAGAAATTTTCAAAATTTACAACTCAATATTATCACACTGCATTGGAACAGACGCTTGGGGAAAAACCGCAGTCCTCGAATCTCATGGTGGAAAAACCGCAGTCCACCCATATCAATATCAAATATGTCTAAGTATGGCGAAACTCTCCCAAAGATAGAGAAAAAACCGTAGTCCCCTATCAAATGAGAACGACAAGACCGTCTACGAGGAAAACCGCAGCCAAGTAGGCCCATCATTGACAGAGAAAAAACCACAGTCCCCTACTCAATGAAGAGGTCAATCAACAATACAAGGGAATTTTGCTATCCATATACTGGAAAAACCGCAGTCCGACAATTTCCAATCGTAACACAACAATAAGGAGCAAGAATACATTCAAAACCAAAATCAAGTAGGTGCCACTATGGTCTTACCCTCCAAATCAAACCTCAAACCAATTTCAATCCAAAATCCAATCTCAAATCCAATTCCTCAAATCCAAGTTTCACAATTGATTCCTCAAAATATAGGTTTGAACACCAAAATAAATTCTTTATCAAAAACATTAAAACAAACTTCTCGAATCCAAATTCTTTTAAATAAAATCAAAACTTTTTAAAGGTTAAAATATCCAGAATGAATCAAATAATATATACACCACAATACGTGTAACAATGACCAAAAATCAATAAGGTTAACTCATATCACAACTTATTAAGGTTAAAAACAAATTTCTGCTTATTCACCAAAACTGAACGATTTTGGGTCTGTTTTAAAATGAATTTTAAAAATGCTTCCACTGACCTAAAAATTAAATAAAAATTGCAGAGACAAAATATTTCATGTTAAGTTCAATAGGAAATAGAAATTACTCAATTTGAATACATACACAAAAAGTTATGAATTTTTACATAAGCCTAGGTCAGAAAGCGTTTAACACAGAAACAGCATTCTGGATCTGACTTCTACTAAAATTTCAAGCTTGATAAACACGAAATCTAGCAAAACTTTATAAAACAAAGTTGTATCTTCATATCTTAAAAATTGACACGAGTTGGAAACACTTGATTCCGAGTTATATAATGGGAGAAAACCCAAAATTACTGAAAGGTGTCAAGTCTGACGATTTCTAGAAAACAGAAATTGAAACTCAATTTTAACAAATTTTCGAATGGATAAATCACCGATTTTAACAAAACTCAAAACTACAAAGTTTTTTCCCTATGTCTTGTAAGTTCACAGGACCTGGAAACGTTAAATTTCGAGTTATACAGAATGAGAAATCAATTTATTACTGAAAGTTGTACGATCTGGAAATTTTCCAAAGGCAGAAAATGTAGACCATTTTACACAGAAAATTCGAGCACTCAAACTACATTATTTGACAATACTTTATGAAGTAAAGTTATAGCCTTATGTCTTATAAAATTTCAGGAATTGAAATCAACCCAATCCGAATTTCACAGAAGGAGAAATCGATCAAAAACTAAGAGGTGCGCAATCTGGAAAATCCAAAATTCAAATAACAAAACTCAAATTTCCACCTTCAACTCAAAACCATTCAACAACCAAATTGAGACACATATAAAGCACAAAAAAAACATATCTACCAGCATAAAATATATTCTAAAACAGTAGCTAAAAACTGTAAAACATGAATGATTAAATGAGGAAAACACTCAACCAAAACCACAAGCACCATGCGCCATTCATTCAACCTTAAGTAAAAGAGGATAGGTAAGGAAGTTACCTTGCTAGCTAAGATCGTGAATCAAAAATAATCTGAGAGAAAGGTCAAATAAAGAGAGAACAGCCCTCACACGGATAGAATATGGCCAGCGTTCGAACTGATGTATTCGGTAGAGATTCAGTTTCCACAAAACAAATAAAGCTCAAAGTTATTCAATGGGATTTCTACATACATAGGCCGAAAAGAAAAAAAAGAAAAGATTAGGGAGTAAGTATTAACCTTAGAGAGAATGAAAAACATTACACCAAAGGATGAAAGAATCGAACAAGGAAGAGCAAAGAGAGCAATAGCCAAAACTTCCAATCCAAGAACAAGGAGAAGGATCCAAAATCGTCACCAAGAAAAGCCCCACAACCCTCAACTCTTAGTGTGTTTTGAAAAAAATACAAGGAGAGAAAAGGGAGTCTATCTTTAAAGAAGAAATTCAGGTTTTGAATTAAAATGTGATTAGGCCGAATGGAGCATGATTGGTCAGAATTGGAGAGAATAAAGGAATAATTCCTGGCCAAAATTAAGGTGTATAAGAAAGAATATATTAGAGTTAGGAATGGTAATGTAATTAAGGCAATATTAGGTATTTGTTTCCAAAAAAATAAAAACAAATTCCTTTTTAAGTATGCAAATCATGCCCAACAGATTTGAGGACCCCACCACTAATATCATACTACTAATTAGATTAAGCATGTGTAAGACAAATTAAAAAATTCATTTATCATGCTTATATATTACTTGGCCGAAATTCCTATGTTAATATTTAAAAAAATTATATTACTCATTTTATTAATAGCCATAGAAAAAAAATTAATAAAAAAATAGATAAATGACATGTGACATCGGCCAATGTGTTATTGAATCGTCAAATCGTTAAATCATAGGCACCATAAAGGGAAAAAAATGAAATCACGTCATGAGGGAAATTGGGGTGTTATAGGTTATCTACATTTAAGGCATTTAAATCAGCGTCCTTAACCCAACCCTTGCCTAGAGCGATAGTTTTGGATTACACATAGGGCTAAAAGTATAGCATAAATGGCAACCAAAATCTCGATGTAAGCAATTAGCTGGGTTGCAACTATAAAATATCACTTAAGAGATCTGAACTTTTAATCTTTGAAAAACAATTTTTTTGCAAACCCTTTTCGGAAAGTCAAATTTTATCGTCGCAATCAAAACCTCCTTCCAGAGGTTCACCCCTTCATAGTCTTTAAAAGATTAAATTGTAAAATTTGTAGTCCAAATAGGAATTTTTTGGCAAAAATAAGCTCATTTCCAAAACAAAGCTATGAAGTTTTACTTCTGAGCCTTTTTAGAGTGAAAACTGCTTTCAAAATGTAAAAAAAATTAGACTGTTGGAAAAAAATGGATCGCTAGAAATTTTTTTTTTTTGTGACTGACTTGCGAACCTCTCGGAGTCGAACAAGAGTTGATGCTTGTTCAATCGACATCGAGACCTGTCTAATGGGTAGCAGAATCTTGGATAAGTTTCGACACCTATTGCATCGACACCGATCAAGTTCATTAGATCCTAGGTTCTCCACCAAAAACTCAAGATTTAACCTCTTGGTGGCCAGCCTACGTTGACAGGTGCCATACTTATCCCAACAGGTGCTACATGAGTAAGATAGTTACTAGATTCCGTCCAAAGGTGTAAGAATGAGGTGAATAGGAACCGTCGGAATAAATGGAGGGACAAACATATCTTTTCACACTAAATAATGTAAATTGCCAAAAAATTTAATTTGACGGGGTCTTTAGATCATTTTCAACTGCCAAGGCTTTTTTATAGAGAGAAAGAACTATGAGAGAGGGGAAATAAGCATTCTACACTTTTATTAACTTTTTCTGCAAAAATCTGGCCACCACGCAACCATAACTCACCCATGCACGGCCTACACACTCCTAAGTCCACATCAAAACAATCAAACTCCAAAAAACCCACACCAGAAATCCTAAACTTTCACTCTTTTATATAAGCTCACTTTTTTGTCTTTGACTTTCGACTTTATCTCGAGGATTTCAACTGCCACATCAAATGAGGCATGCTCCAAAGGTAATCCTGAAAACCCTAAAACTCCTGCCTTTACTTTCTTATTGTGTGATTTAGGGGTTTTTGCTTTATCTTTGTTTATATCCATAATCATAAAAAAGAATAAAAATCACTAAAAAGGACTAAAATTCATCTTAAATCAGCCTAACTTCTTAACAAGAGTTGCTCGAGGACTCTCAGGAAACCCATGGATAACTTGGCTTTTAGTGGTTTAAAGCTGAGTTCTGTCCATCAGTTCCAGCCCATTTCAGAGAAACCCTCGTTAAAATGGACTAAAAATCACTTTTTAAACCATGAAGGCTTTGTGGAAAATTTTGGATTGCTCAGGTGAAATGGAGTTACCCGAATAAATTTTGACAAAAAATAAACAAAATGGACTTTTAGACAGTTATTACTATAGAACTTTAACTGCCCGTAATACGGCTTAAAAATAAAAATTTGGCATGTCAACTGTCTTACAAAATTCATAAATAGTATTTTAAAACATTATATATAATTTCATTTTTTTGCTACCCTGGCGACTTATCGATCGGTGCCCATCGTGCATTGGTACGCACTTATCTGTAGTCACTAGCATACATGTGGATGACAAGCACTGGCCTACCACACCCATAGATGCAACACCTGCACACAACTTACAACTATATACGGGCACTTTTTAGTTAACTGTGGGCACCTTTCCATATGTGATGCACCTATGTCAATAGATATTGGGTTGCACATGGATGGGTGCCCAGTCGCGCAACCACGAGCACTTCGTCGCGGACTAATTCTTCGAAAATTCCTATTTTTCCCTTTTTTTTCCATTTTTTATTTTATCCTTTTTGAGACTATAGAATTGTATGCTCGTCTTAGAAAATTTTTCCACAAAGCAGGTTAGGACCACTAGCATAGTTCAATGACATAAAATGCTTTTTTCAATGAATCCATATTTTCCTAAAAACTTGACCCACTTTTTTTCATATGTTAAAATAATTAAAATGGAGCTAAGCATTTTTAGTAAAATATTAGCCAAAGAACTGTGAATTGGAAAAAAAACTATTTTCAAGCCCATTCCAAACCGGTCTGGTCTGACCAATCTAGTTGAGTTAATCAACTCCTTTATTGTATGTCTTTGAGCTGCCATTTCTCCCCATTCTTATTAATTGTGACTCTATCTTGTTGAGTCCTATGTGTTAAATCTAATCTTTTCTATATGTGTAGATGTTTATTTAGGATTTAGCATATTTCCTAGACGTTTGCATTTGATTTAGTCCTTTCTTAGAATTACTGTATTTTTGGAAATGTTTGTCTCGCTTCCCACTTTTTGGTCTTATTGTACCCCCTAGCTTAGGACTATTTTCTTCGGGAATGTATAATGAATTAATTTATATGCTGCTTTATTTTCTAGCACATTAACTTTATTTTTGAAACTTTATTCATAAATGCTTTAAATACTTTAATTCAGTTATCCACATTTTATGGAAATTATTGGCTCTATTTGTCCGAACTTGTCACTCAGTAGTGATCTTTTGGGCTTGCTTGAGGAGTAGCTCAATAAGTGGTATGTGTCAGCAGTAGTATAGAAACTATGCTCTAATCACTTAACTTTAGTTATCAAGAAATAAATTCTAGTTCTAAAGTCTGAATACCGATCCCATAGGGAAATACCCTCCAATCACCAAATTAATCAGATTCCTAACGTGTTTAAGAGAAATATAAAATTGATAAAAGCTAAAAATAAAATTAAACTAATATAAATTATTGTATCCTAATGATCCCCTTCTAACCCGTGGTTGTAAAGAAATTAGTATAACCAATGCAGGCAGCTTGTCCGATCTATAAATTTCAATGTAGATGGCCTTATAAAATCAATCAAGGAACAAAACTTGCAAACACTATCAAACCCTAATTATGTTTATCAAATAATGTGAATTAGCAACTCTAGGTCCCATGATTCTTCCTAGACATATTTCCTTATTTAGAGGCGGTCTAGCTCTGGAGAACAAAAAATGGGGGCCCGTATATTTCACAGAATTATCGGCTCCAATGATTGCTTGGGGTTTAATCTAGGTAAGGCTACAGATATGTACTCATTGATTTACGGACTTTGTAAGACTGATTCAATCACAAAATAACATATAAACAAAGAATAAATAATTAATATGAAAATATGAAAACTAATAAATAGAATAACGATGGAAATATCGGATGAATACAACAAGAAAAATAAGTGTGTATTCTCACAACTAGTCAATCAATATAAGAGAATAAGAATAAACTTATTCCCTTTATTAAATAATCAGATCCTAGTGGTATGAGATTGTTAAAGGTGTTTCACTATAGAAAAGTCAATTCGATAAAGAATCGTGAATTGCAAATGGGAAAGATGCATAGTATAATAAATAAACAGTCATTTATTGAAAATCTAAAAACAAATAAAAACCCTGAAATATTTGTCAAGTTCTAGTTCAAATATGGAAGAAATGATAACCTAAATAATGTCTAAAATAAGCTATTTATATGTTTTGAGTAAAAACATAAAGTTGCACCTAATCAGAATGGTGGTGTGCCCTAGCCGTAGGCATAGATTCTTTTGTATATTGCACATTCAGTATTTAGTTTGTATTAATATACATTAAGTGTTATAAAATAAAGGCATTAATCTATTTGATTATATCTTGTGCTAGATAATAAATAGAGAATATATTGATTGTTATTCATAAACAGTAAGTCCTAGGTTTATTCTAGGTCATGGGAATGAATAGAACGACAAACCTGTGGATCGATTGATTATGAGGTAATCAAGGGTGCGGGTAGATGTGGACCCCACATGTTACTGGACAAATCCACATAGGAAACACTAAATGGTGAAGTCATCATTGTTTTGTTTCTTGGGTAGGGCTTGTTTATCCTTATACCGGAGAGAATTTCATCGCTGCATGGAATATCATACACTTTTACATACACCAAACGTATCTGTAACAGGATACAAATATGGGTATGATTGGGTGTGCCAATGAACATACGAGTGATGGTTATGTGTTGATGCTTAGTTACGACTGAGATGATATCACCGGCCACTTGATGGATTAGGACTAAGAGTGTGCGGCCGCACCCGAATGAGTTACGTACTCATTCGCCTCAAGAGTCTAATCTTGATCAAGGAAGATTTAGTAGTGCAAGATGACGGTTCCATGCCCCTTACTATACACATATCTTGAGATGATCAGTTGGTAAAGGATAACACAAGTTAATAGCTACCGGGACGGTTAATCTTTATTTGAGATACTGCTAGCTGTCTTAATTGGGGGCTATTGTGCGTTTGCTAAAACCCATTAATAATCTGCAGGATTAAGTCCTGCTGCCAACATAAAGACAGTCCCACAAGGATCTTGCGTAAAGGGATACTGGATGTGAATAGTCATGTTTATTTAGCCTGATCGATATTAATTAAATAAATACGGATTGCAGAAATTATATTTGATTTAATTAATAGAATATTAAATCTGAGTTGTTTAATTAGTAGATTCATATGTGTTAAGTAATTAATTGATAATTAATTAAATTACACATGGTGAGTAATTTAATTAAATAAATTACATATAATTTTAATTAAATTAATTTATTATGAACGGTATTTAATTAGTTATATGTGCAATTAGAATTATTTGAATTTTGTATAAATTCATTTATGTAATTGACATATTTTTTAATTAAATAAATTCATAGTTTAAATTAATTGATCAATCTACCGAACCTGGTGAAATTGAATAATTAAAATATAATATACAGATTTAATTTTACTGAGTGCGGAATATTTATTTTGGTTCAATGAATTTTAATTAGACCGAACAAAATAAAACTGACTGCAGGAAAGGCCCAGTTTGCGTGGAAGCCCACCAGACTGGATTAGGGCTTCCTGAGTTAGTATATAAGGGTTATAATGAGTTGAAAAATTAATCCTAGCCCCTTATTTTAGAGATACACGATTTTGAGAGAGATGGAGGAGAGAAAATTCAACTCTTTTGGTCTGCTTACCGCACCAGTTCATTGATTGGAAGGACTCCTCTAGCACGGGTTCACGAAGCCAAGAGTACCCGCGTACTACTCTATGGTACGATTGAAATAGATCCAACAGATCTCGAATTGAGGTAAACCTAAACCCTTCTATAGAATTCAGGAACCGTAGGTAATTTCAATTAATAGATTAGGAAATCCATTGCGATGGAATTGGCTAAACGGTCTACTGGGGATCAGCTTCAGATATTTAAAAAGGCTTCCGCTGCGCCGATTGATTTTCCGGGCCTTCCGCTAGTCCCCAACAGTGGTATCGGAGCCGTGGTTGTAGTTTGATTCCGTCAAAATAGATTTAAATTTATTGTTTTGAAATTTTTTCTGAGTTAATTATTGAAATCTAGAATTGATTTTGGTGTCTTGGTATTGATAATTTCAAT
>CAOJCR016088124.1:0-11421 GCA_948330485.1 Euphorbia neoarborescens
CAAAATAAAGGAGTTCGACATTTTCTTTCATGCAATGCTTTATATGGTGCCATTTTTATGCTTGATTGGTAGCTGTTGTTATAAGAAAACTCTACAAGAGGCAAGTATTTGTCCCAACTTCCTTTGAATTCAATAACGAAACTTCTTATCATATCTTCCAACACTTAGATCACTCTCTCTGATTATCCATCTATTTGAGGATGAAAAGCGGTGTTGAAATTCAATTTAGTACCCATGGCTTCTTGCAATTTCTTCCAAAATCTCAATGTGAACCTTAGATCTCGATCAGAAATGATTGAAATAGCACCTCATGTAAACGTACTATCTCATCTATATGTATTTGTGCCAATCTACCAAGTGAATAATCAGCTCAGACTGGAAGAAAATGTCCTGGCTTTGTCAATCTGTCCACAATAACCCATACTGCATCATGTTTCTTTGAGTAAGAGGTAAAGATGTCACAAAATCCATTGTAATTCTTTCCCATTTCCATTCTGGAATTGTTAGATGGAACTTGATGTTCAGCTTTCACCTATTGGCAAGTTAAATATTGTACAACAGAGTTGGTAATATCTTTCTTCATCGCGCTCTACCAATAAAGACTTTTTAAATCTTGATAGATTTTGTTTGCTCTTGGATGCATCGTGTATGGACTATTATGCGCTTCATTCAAGATTTTTTTTATTTAATTCCACATTATTCAGCACACATAATCTCCCTTTGAAGTATAAACATCCATCTTCATACATCATGTAATCACCCCCGATACCAACTTCTGTCGGAGCTCGACTGACCTTGATTTCATCATCTTCATTCCGTGCTTCCTTTACCTATTGCAGTCATACTGGTCGAACTTTAAATTCTACAATTATATCTCCATCATTGGTCATAGCTAATTCCATACTCATAGTTCTTCGTGCCATCATTGTCTTCCTACTAAGAGCATCTGCCACTACATTAGCCTTTCCTGGATGATAATCAATGATACAAGCATAATCTTTAATAAATTCCATCCATCTCCGTTGCCTAAGATTTAAATCTTTTTGTGTTGGAAAATATTTCAAACTTTTGTGATCAGTGTAACTGTAGCACTTCTTTCTATATAGATAATGTCGCCAAATTTTCAAAGCAAACACTATTACAGCCATTTCCAAATCATGTGTTGGATAATTCATTTCATGTGTCTTCAATTTCCTAGAAGCATATGCATTTACTTTTCATTCTTCCATCAGTACACATCCCAGACCATTAAGTGAAGCATCACTGTAGATTATAAAGTCTTTTCCTGGCTCTGGCTGTGTAAGTACAAGTGCCTCGATCAATATAATCTTTAGCTTCTCAAAACTAGCTTGGCATTTATCATTCCATTCAAACTTTGCATTTTTCTGAAGTAGCTTTGTCAATGGAGCGGTAACTAATGAGAACCCTTTCACATACCTCCTGTAATATCCTGCCAAACCAAGAAAACTTTTGACTTCCATGGGGTTCCTTGGTGGTTTCCATTCAAGAATTGTTTCTATCTTTTTAGGGTCAACTTTGATACCTTCAGCTGAAACAACATGCCCCAAGAAAGAAATTCCTTCAAGACAAAACTCACACTTGCTAAGTTTAGCATACAATTGATTCTCCATTACAGTTTGGAAAACCATCCGCAAGTGTTGATCATGCTCTCCCCTTGTCTTAGAATACACCAAAATATCATCAATAAATACCACTACAAACCAGTCTAAAAATGAATAAAAGACATGATTCATAAGGTCCATAAATTTTGCTGGGGCATTGGTAAGACCAAATGGCATCGCCAAAAATTCGTAATGTCCATATCTAGTCCGAAAAGCTATCTTTGGAATATCATCTCCTTTCACTCTCATCTGGTAGTAGCCTGATCTCAAATCAATCATGGAAAAATACCTGGCACCTTTGAGTTGATCAAATAAATCATCTATGTGCAGTAATGAATATTTGTTCTTCACAATGATTTTATTCAACTCCTGATAATAGATACACAAACGAAGTGATCCATCTTTCTTCTTAACGAACAACACTTGTGCACCCCATGGAGATACACTTGGATGTACGAACCCCTTATCTAACAATTCCTGTAACTGGATCTTTAACTCTTTAAGTTCAGTAGGTGCCATTCTGTATAGTGCTTTAGAAATTATCATAATACCCGATAACACATTAATTGCAAATTCCACTTCTCTTTCTGGTGGTAACCTTGGCGATTCTTCTGTTAAAACATCAAGAAAGTCACACACTATAGGAATACTCTGTATTCCTTACTCACTTTTTTTAGATTCAAGAGCGAAAACAAAGTAGGCTTGACATCCCTTCCTAATCATCCTCTTAGCCTTTATATAGAAGATTATGTTAGAAAGATAATTTGATCTTTCTCCCACTATAACTATATCTTCTCCACCTTGAACTTGAAGAGACATTCTCTTATTTTTGCAATCCACCACTGCTTAATGCTCTGATAACCAATCCATTCCCAAAATAATAGCATACTCTAAGAAAGGTAATTAAATTAAATTTGCTAGGAAAGTTCGATGTTGAATCCTAATAGGACAATTTCTATATACCTTGTTTACTACCACACTATGCCCTAAAGGATTAGTCAATTCAGTACTCTCTTCTAATTCTTCTACATGTAACCCCTTCTCTTGTACTAATGTAGTGCATATGTATGAATGTGATGAATCCTGATCTATCAAGGCATATACATTATTATCAAAGAATGAGAATTTACCAATAATGACTTCAGTTGATTCCCTAGCTTTTGATCATCCAATTGCATAGCTTCGTGCGATTCCTCCAGGTATAGTGCCCTGTTGTGCCTGAGGAGTTATATCTTATCCAACTGTCCCACTAACATTTCCTCTTCCCCTGCCTTGTCCACTTTGCACTGTAGGAGTGGAAACCACTGTAGGTGCAGATGTACTTATTCTCCCCTAAGGACAATTTATAATTAAATGATCCCTCGAGCCATATTTAAAAAAATCTCTACCTGCTCTCCAACATACTCCTGTATGATACCTTCCAGATTGAGGGCATTATGGACTGTTCCCTCTACCTCTACCTGAAGGTGTATTGGGCGTTGATCCAGTACTTACAGCTTATCTCTATAAATACCCTTCGTACTGTGGTTGTATCTGTTCTTATATCCCCTTCTATTTCTTGCTGGGTGCATTTTCTGAACTTGCTTGACTTTGTGATTTGTTCTGAGATCTAGATCTTTTGGCTAGTCTCTACTTTTTATCTGAATTAATCTTCTTTATACTCTCAGCAACATCAACTAAGTGTAGGATCTCAAGCGCTACCAATTCCCCCAAAAGCAAATGATGATGGAAAAGGTGCATACCCTTACCTTATAGTGTGTTCACTTGCACAAGTGCCCACGATATTCAACTGTGACACGGCCACTAAGCCTCCACCATGGGACAATTGATGACCACTAATAATCTCTCCCTCAGCAATTGTTCCCGTTGGGAATCGAACCTATGACCTTGGCTCTGATACCACTTGTAGGACCTCAGGCGCTACAAGCTCTCCCATAACTAATTGGTGATATGGAAGGTGCATACCCTTACCTTATAGTGCATTCACTTGCACAAGCGACCACGGTATTCGAATGTGACTCGGCCACCAAGCCTCTATCATGGGACAATTGATGACCACCAAGCCAACAATCTTTCCCTCAGTAATTGCTCCCTCTAGGAATCGAACCTGTGACCTTGGCTCTTATACCACTTATAGGACCTCAGACGCTACCAATTCTTCCAAAACTAATTAGGTTTGAGAGAGTTGGTAGTGCCTGAGGTCCTACAAGTGGTATCAGAGCCTAACCTCCTTATTTCAGATTTAATCATCTAGAGGAAAAGATCAAATGACCAATAGAATCAGACACATCCCAGGAAATGAGACCACTCAGATACTTCCTGAAAGATTGTCTATAACCAGACCACCTTTGTTCTTGGGGTCCAATTACACATTCTGGAAGAACCGGATGAAGAACTTCATCCAGGCAACTGATATGAATGCCTAGAGAGCAATAGTCAATGGTCCATATATCCCCACCAAAATAACTACTAAGGGAGAGATTATAGAAAAGGTTGATGAGGAGCTGGATGCCCTTGATTTGAAGAAGCTTCAGACCAATGCAATGGCCATCAACATCCTACATTGTGCTCTAGATGCCAATGAGTACAACAAAATCTCTGGGTGTGAAACAGCCCCGGAGATAAGGAGAAATATGGAAGTTACCTATGAAGGTAATACAAAAGTCAAGGAGCACAAAATAAATTGGTACATGCGTTAGTACAAACTTTTTGAGATGGAAGAAGGGAAGAAAGTAGCTGATATGAATGTCAGGTTCACCAACATAGTGAACAAGCTGAAAAGGCTGGGAAAGGTGATAACTGAAGAAGAGCAAGTCAAGAAGGTCCTCAAAAGCCTTCCAAATAGCTGGCACGCTAAGAAGGCTGCCATTGAAGTGGTACAAGACCTTACAAAGTACAAATACAATGATCTAATAGGTTCATTAATGACCCATGAATGCACCATGAAGGCTTTTAAACTGAAAGACAAGCTAGAGGACAAAAGGTAGAAATCCATCATACTGAGGGTAGATAATACTGACTTAGAGGCAACCTCATACGATGAGGATATGGCTATGATCACCAGAAAGCTCAGAAGAATGCTGAGAAAAGGAGGAAAAGTTTTAGAAGCGAAACTTCAAGAAAACAGATCAGTATAAGAAGGATGGATCTTCAAGACCATCACATATTTTGAGTGTCATAAGTTTGGAAACATCAGATCCAGTTGTCCTGAACTGACCAGAGAAAGGAAGGATAAAAAGAAAGCAATGATGGCAACCTGGAGTGACAGTGATGAGTCCTCTGAAGATGAAGGAGCAAATGACGTTGCCAACTTCTGTTTCATGCCTAAGGATACAGATAGTGACTCTAAGACCCTGTTCTTTTGGACTTATTTCAGTTCACTTCAGTTCAGTTCAGGAGCATTCAGTGCAGTTCAGTTCAGTTCAGTTTAGTTCAGGAATATTCAGTTCAGTTCAGTTCAGTCCACTTCAATTATAAATAGAAATAATAAGGGTAAAGTTTAAAAAAGTGTCATGTGGTTTGACCTTTTATCAAAAGAAGGACTGTGAAATTTTTTATATCAAATGGGTGTCTGTGGTTTTACTCTATTATAAAAAAAATGACTTTTATATTACACTATTATCAAAAATAGGAATGTGAAATTTTTTTGTATCAAATAGGGGGTCTGTAGTTTTTTTCTTTTTCATTTCATATATACAATAAGTGTTAAGAATCATACATACACCCATTGTATAAAAAATAGGACTGTAAAACTTTTTGATAACGGGGCAAAACCACAGACACCTATTTGATAAAAAAAAAATTCTACAGTCTTTCTTTTGATAAAAGATCAAACCACAGGGCACTTTTTTAAACCTTACCTTAATAATAATTATAATAAATATTAATATTTAAATAAAAAAATAAGAATAATAAAATTATAAATAAGAACAATAAAATTATCAATACATATTTCCATAAATTATAGATTATAGAGATAATATTATAAATTTCATAAAAAATCTTTTTTTATTTTTCTTTTTTTTCTAAACTAGAAGAAAATAAATAAAATATGAAAAGCATTTGTTTTTTTTCACAATAAGTAGAAAAATTTTTGAAGTATTTGCCTAAAATATATTATTAAAAGATTGTACGTTTTCCCTTTAGAATATAAAAATATATATGATTTAAGTGTATTTCTTAATTTCTCAATGTGTATATTTATCTTAATTTGTGTCCACTCATTTTTGTTTTGTAAAATAAATATCAATAGCTTTTTATTATAAAAAATTCATTTAAGAAATACTGCTAAAAATAAAAAAATTTGTTGTGAACCAAATTTAGTGATGACAAATAAAAATTTAAATAATCTTAAATTTTATACAAGTAAGAAAATAATGTTAAATCAATTATAAATTCTTTTCTTATTTTCATTGAATTAAATAAGAGAAAGTAAGAAATTATATATATTTTTTATTTTATTGCTTCCACTTTTTAATATTTTATTTTTCCAATAAACATGGCTCTCTCTTTGCAACATAAAAATAGATTTAAAATAAATAGAGATCATTCAAAAATTTATATTTTCATTGGTTCGATTAATTCGGTTTTAACTCTGTTTTGATTTTCATATTTCAACCTGAAATAATATTGATTAGCATTTACAAAAGATTTATAATCATTATTATCCAATATCGGGATTCCGTAAAACCCAAATACTTACATAATTTTTTTTCTAAAAAATATAAACATTAGTCAAAATAATTATTATAATAATAATTTTAAATATACTAAATATGTTTTTAATTTTATTACTAGTTCCAAAATAATTATAAATATAAAAGATAATATTTTTTATTATTATTATCATTCTTAATTTATTATTATTAATTAATAATAAATAATAAAACTATTACTATCTTATTAATTTATAATTATTTTATTATTATGATATATTATTAATTTTATATTATTTTGCAATTATTATTATATTTATGATTATTATTATAAAAATTATTACTCAGTTCAGATCATGAGTGTTCAGTTCAGGAGCATTTAATTCAGTTCAGTTCATTTCATTTCAGTCCAAAAGAACAGGGGTCTAAGAATGAATATGGAACTGGAGAAGCAAGTACATCACTAAATATTGAGGTAACTGACTTTTCTTTATTTATTAATGAGATCACTGATTCAGTTTATAAAATGTATCAGTGTCTACAATCTGCCAAGCAAAAAATTAAATTACTAAAAAGGAAATGTGCTGATCTAGAGATAGAAAACACCTCTCTGAGTTTGGAAGTAAAACTTCTGGTAGAAAATAACTACTTGCATGATAACAAAATTAACCAATTGAGGTTGCAAGTAAATGAGTTATTAAAAAATAACAAACTTCTATATGATAGAATAGATTCAGTGGTTAAGTCTGCTTAGTACTAGTATGCCAGAAAACTGGGTATAGGAAAAGACACTTTAGGCCCTCTAATAGATGGCCCAATAGTCATACTGGGTGTGATTACTGACTGGGATCCGGACACACCTCTAGAGTGTACCGGATAAGAAATGGCCAAACTACTGAGAAAATAGTCTGAAAACTCAAAGCTAACCCTAAAGGACCCAACTTAGTTTGGGTACCTAAAAACAAGTGATTATCTTACAGGTAAGCTTAAGATGCATAGAAAAGTCAACAATGTGGTCTATAGACAGCGCATGCTCAAGGTACATGACTGGTGATGAAATTCAGTTCATCACCAACACTAAACAAAGGAATGGAAACGTCAGCTTTAGTGATAATAAGAAAGGAAAGATACTTAGGCATGGAACTATTGGAATAAGCCTAGCTATTGAGAATGTCTTCCTAGTATCAGGTTTGAAGTATAATTTACTGAGTGTATCTCATCTTTGTGATAAAGGGTATAAAGTTATTTTTGAACCTCAAGGATGCACAGTTATTGATTCTGAGACTGAGAAAACTATTTTATTTGTCTCCCGTATTGAAAATGTTTTCATGCTTGACTTAAGTAAAAAGTTTTCAAATGATTTTTGCCTAGTTTTAAAAGAAGAAAACTCTTGGCTTTGGCATAGAAGATTGGGTTATGCCAGTATGAATCTTCTATCCAAGTTAGCTAAGA
The DNA here is from genome assembly GCA_948330485.1 of Euphorbia neoarborescens. Lineage (NCBI taxonomy): Eukaryota > Viridiplantae > Streptophyta > Magnoliopsida > Malpighiales > Euphorbiaceae > Euphorbia > Euphorbia neoarborescens. The sequence continues at coordinate 7,730 of CAOJCR016088124.1, forward strand.
AGCAATTAGTAGAAGGATTACCAAGCTTCAGTTTTGATAAAGACCATTTATGTAAGGGTTGTCAGTTTGGTAAACAAACCCAAAAATCAAGTTTCCACCAAAAGATCACTAGACTAGATCTTATTTTTCAAGTACCGCCAATGAGCTTGGGTAAAAAGAAATATGGTTTAGTTGTAGTGGATGATTTTTCACGGTTCCCATAGGTATTATTTCTCAGTAGCAAGGATTATACTTTTGAAAATTTTTCTAATCTTTGCAAGCATATTGAAACTGAGAATGATTTAAAAATTATCCACATTAGAAGTGATAATGGTGGAGAATTTAAAAACCAATTATTTGTTGAGTTCTGTGAAACTAGAGAAATTAATCACAATTTCTCAGCTCCTAGAACACCCCAACAAAATGGGGCTGTTGAAAGGAAAAACAGAACCCTTATTGAAATGGCCAGAACCATGCTGAGTGAGCATGAACTTCCTAAATACTTCTGGGGTGAGACTGTCAATACAGCTGCTTTATTCTCAATAGGGCTCTCATCATAACCATATTAAAGAAGACTCCCTATGAGTTATGGAAGGGACGCAAGCCAAGAATTGGATATTTTAGAGCTTTTTGGTGCAAATGTTTTATTTTAAATACAAAAGGTAGCCTGGCTAAATGCGATTCTGAATCTGATGAATGAATTTTCTTTGGATATTCCATATCTAGCAAGGCTTGTAGAGTTTTCAATAAAAGAACCTCAATAGTAGAAGAATCAATACATGTGGAATTCGATGAAACTAACCCCTTTATGTAGAGAAAAGTTGAGTCAGAAGATTCTGATGAACACTTAAAGGGAAAAGGCATCGATAGCCTTACTGAAAATACTTCAGCAGCTCAATGCGATAATGAAGTAAGATTTGACATTAGTAATCATACTGAAGAAAAAGCAGTACACCCGGTACTAAATGTCGATGCTGAAGGTATAGCTACTAATACTCAGTCAAATAATATTGATTTAATCGAGACTGTAAGAACATCTTAGCAACAAGGTTATATTATTGGAACCCAAGAGGAAGATTACAACTATGGATTTCCAGTAGAGACTACATATCAAAGAAGTCATCCTCTAAAGAATATCACAGACCGAGCTGAGGATAAAATGATGACAATAGCCCAATTGATCAAATATTTTAGGAATGTTACCTTCATTTCAATATTGAAACCCCTGACTTTTCAAGAAGCTGAACATGATGAGTATTGGATAATTGGAATGCAAGAAGAACTTGACCAGTTCAAGAGGAACCAAGTGTGGGAGTTAGTACCCAGACCTAGAGGAGAGTCAATCATAGGAACTAAGTGGATCTTCAAAAATAAACTAGACGAGCCAGGGAACATAGTCTGAAATAAAGCCAAACTGTTAGCACAAGGTTACAATCGGCAAGAAGGTTTGATTATGGTGAAACCTTTGTTCCAGTAGCCAGGTTAGAAGCGATAAGAATCTTATATGCCTTTGCAAGTCACTTGGGACTCAAGCTCTTTTAGATGGACATGAAAAGTGCCTTTCTCAAAGGCCTCATTGAGGAAGAAGTCTTTGTAAAACAACCTCTTAGCTTTGAGGATTGTAATTTTTCGAAACATGTTTTCAAATCGAAGAAAGCCCTCTATGGACTGAAACAAGTACCTCGTGCTTGGTATGAGAGGCTGACAAAATTTTTGATTTCTAAAGATTTTTAAAGAAGCAAAGCTATACTACCCTTTTTATTAAAAGAAAAACTCAACTTATTTTTCTAGTTCAAATATATGTTGATGACATTATTTTTGTTAGTACAAATGAAAACCTTTGCAAAGAATTCATTAATATGATGAAAGCTGAGTTTGAAATGTCTCTGATGGGAGAATTAAATTTCTTCCTTGGATTAGAATCAAATAAAGCAGAAAAGGAATTTTTATAAATCAGTCCAAGTATACCCGTGAGATACTGAAGAAATTCAGTATGGATTACTGTAAGTCAATAGAAACTCCAATGAGCTCAGACACTGTACTGAGTGAGGACAATACCGATAAGTCAGTTGACAACAAGTTATACTGAGGTATGATTGGATCCTTATTACACCTAACCGCTAGTAGACCTGACATTCACTTTTCAGTATGTTATTATGCACGCTTTCAGTCTAATCCTATAGAATCATATCTAACAGATGTTAAGATAATTTGAAGGTATTTACATAGCTCAGTAGATGTAGGGTTATAGTATCCAGTCAACTCTAATATCAAGCTGATGGGGTATACTGATGCGGATTATAGGGGAGATAGACTAGAAAGAAAAAAGTACATCAGGAGGATGTCACTTCCTTGGAGAGTGTTTGGTTTCCTGGTTCAGTAAGAAGCAAGCTTCAGTAGCCCTCTTAACTATTGAAGTTTAATATATCGCTTCTGGAAGCTGTGTTGCCCAACTCTTATGGATCAAATAGCAATTATAAGATTTTAGAATTAGATCAAGTGTAATTAAGGTAAAGTGTGATAATAAAAGTTCAATTGATCTCTCCAAGAATCCTGTTTCAGCACAGCTGGATGAAACACATCAGTATCAAACATCACTTCATCAGAGACCATGTTGAGAAGGGAGACATCAAGCTGACCTTTGTACCTTCTATAGATTAATTGGCTGATATATTTACCAAGGCACTGACTAAGGATTAGTTCACAACTCTCAGAGGAGCCATCAGAATAACCAATCCTCTTCAGTAAATGTGTACACCTCCTCAATCCCTGTTATTTATTTAAAAGTTATTTTATTTTTTTAATACTAAAATGCCACATGTATGCATCATCATTACTGAACTTAAATGTTTTAGTATTCCAAGAGCCATCATAATGCCTAATACGGCTGATTGGACATTTTGGGTGTCTCAAACTGCTAGAATCGTCTGGAATTCAAATCATAGGGATATTTTGTCTTTTTGCATTCTGAAAATCCCTATATATAGGCTGATAGAAAAGGTTTGATCACTTTGCTTTCTGCCTCTTCTCTCTAGAATCCATATCTCTCTCTAAAAAACCTTATGCTCTTCATCCTCTCTCTTTCCCATAACAATGGTGATGAAACGCAAGGCTGCTAAGACCTCAAATGAGACTTTCGAGATCGAAAATAGTAGACCTTACCCAAATATCCAGTCTTGCTATGTTCTGAGACGAAAGACTTTTGACTACTCATGCATCTTAATCAATGAACCTTTCATATCTTGGATTCATTAGCATTATTGGCAAACCTTCCTGAACATTCAGTCTCCGGCGTTCGAAGACTTAATAATGGAGTTCTATGGTAATATGGTCAGAGACCCTGAATAAAGAGACTCTTTCCAGAAAACCATTCAAGGGAAGTCAATCAGAGTCACTGCAGATGTACAGAGTGAGATTCTGGATATTGGTACTACTGGACCATCTTGAGGAGAGGCGGTGATGAGATGAAGGTCAGGAAATTTGACATGAACTTCCTAGTCCCAGAGGATCTATCTGGGGAACTGATATCCACCTGCCTTCCTAGAGAAGCAAGACTGGCCCACTACCTAGTGGCTCAGTACATAGTCCCAAAAATGTTTGGTAGGAACTCAGTCTCCAGGTTCGAGTTGTGTATCATCTGGCACATACTGGAGTACTTCTCAATCTTGCCTACTGAGGATATGGAGCCCCTTGCTGTATCTAAAATGGATAAA
>CAOJCR016089213.1:0-13427 GCA_948330485.1 Euphorbia neoarborescens
AGCCGAACTGAAAAATAAATTTTCTAGATTACGAGTGCTCTCCTGATCTTTTTTATAAAAATAGTTGGCTCAATTTTAATTGTTTAACCGTATGTAGAAAATGGGTCAGTTTTTGAGAAAATAGCGATTATATGGAAACAATGTACATTTTCCGTCAAGGGGGTTCTAGCGGTCCTAACCGGCTTCATCGTTTAGTTTTCTAAGTCATACATGCATTTCTACAGTAAAAAAATATAGAAAAAAAAATTAACATAGACCATAGGGGAAAAATCATTATCTTAGAGGGTCATTACGGGACCTGCATCACTGTGTGTCAACTACATCTGGCACACAGCAACATGCGTGCCAGCACGTTAGCCAGCATGTGCATATGCAGCTGGTAGTATGCAAGCACACTAATTGCTATCGGCGGGCTTGCTACCTACTGTGTGCACGTAGCTGGCCATTTATCGACATGCAGCTGTCCATATATCGACACTCATCGGTGCATATGGTGTCGGGGACCTAGAAATATGTTTTTACAATAAAACGTTAGAAATTAAATTTTAAGAAACTTCTATAACTGTGATATAATCAAATTTTAAGTGTTATACCAAGTTTTCGACAGTCAAAGCTTCGGGTCAAAATTGGCATAAAGACTATATTTGTCCGTTTTATGTCTAAAACAGTGCGAAATTATCTTAAATTACTCCAAACAGTCAAGGTAGGTTATTTTCATAAACTGTCCAAACAAAAGTCCAACTAAAACACTTTTAGGTCAAAACTAATTCAATCTCTATTTTTAGGTATGTTTTCCTTTTTTTCTCGAAAAGTAAAAAATAAATATATCTAACTTGCGAAATTAGCTAAAAATTGAAAGTAGGAGTTTTGAACCTCAGATTTTGCCTTCAAGGCCTACCTCCATTATTGTAGAGGTAGAAAACCCCGAGTTTGATCAAGAAATCGAAAGTGTTCACATTCTAAAAATTGTGTTGACTAATCCCTTAGAAGCTCCGGATTTGGAATTGTTTTGCAGCCGGTCATTGTAAAATTTCTGTCGACTGGTTTTTGGTCCAATTTTACAATTTTTAAGAAAATGTTTTTAATTTTGAAACAATCCCGGGAGAAAAATTCTATGGATTTAGTTATGGAAATGAGGTTATTTTGGCTAAAAAAATATCATTTCGGCCTCTTATTTAACAATTTAAGTTTTGTAGGAACTAAAAGTTTGTAAAATACTCCGATTGACTTCAAAATTTACCAAAAGGGTCAACATACTCCCAAGATCTAAAAAAATACTCAATTTTGAAAACTGATGTCATTTAAGGCTTAAATTTATAGCTGACTTGACAGGTTCAGTTTCGGTTTTTGACTTCTTCTCAAATATTTCTACCTTCCTAGAAAGAGCTTGGCAATGTACATGATTTATTATCATCATTGACTATAATAGGACTCCATTACACCTGGGTGCTCAAAGTAGTCATGAATTCACATAGGCAGACTAAAATTAGGTTGGGCTGGATGCGATGCCGGGTTGTAATTGGTCTTGAAAATCTATTTATTTTTTGTAAGGATGAATTTTATTTTTAAAAATTTATAGGCTTTTCAAATTAAATTCGGTGTTGTGAGCACGAGATTTTTTTCGAGTCGATTATGCAACTTTTATTTTGCCAGCATATGTTGTGATTCTCCGATTAAGAAGCTCAAAAGATATGATTTTATTTCAAATTCAACTTTTTAATCAAAAATATTTTTCACCTATCCATACTAAATTAATTTGTTTCTTTTGTGTCAAAATTCTCTGTTGTCTTTAAGCCAGACCAGTCTGTGTTATGTGTTGTATTTTTGTCTGTGTTGTTTGTTTTTTGTGTATTTTTGTGGTGTTAATTAAAATATTATAATTATAATAATAAAAATAAAAATAAAAATTAAAAATTATGAAATTTTGTTAATTAAAAAAGAAGAAAAATATCACGTGGGACCCACACGTAAAAGTTGGTAATATATAAAAATAAGAAATGGGAACATCTGAAGACAAAGAAATGTAAATGACATTAAGGGTTTTTCATTTGGGCTTTTACCCAGCAAAGAAAAGAACAACTGAGCAGAGAACGCAGGTGACTCAATCGGGGGGTCTTTAGGCTATCTCCAACCCCACTCTATATGGGGTTGGTATGCCAAACAATGGCTTGGGATTTCGCCAATCCCATACCAAATACCACGCAATAGTATAGATGGTGAACAATGCCACGTCCATCTTGGCGTGGCACTATTCACCACTCCTTTTTTATTTTTTTAAAGAGTATTCCAATGTTGGAATACTCTTTATAACAATTTAATTTTATAAATAAATAAAATAAAATTGTTATAAGTTTTATTAATATATAATAATAAAAATTAAAGTAATAAATATATCAAATTTAATTTATTAAAAATAAAATAATAAAAAATTTATTATAGTAATAATAAAAGTATTTGGTAGAGATGAATAAAATATTAATATTTGATTTGGAGTGGAGCAATAGAGTGAATGGTTGGAGAAAAAATACTGTAGATCCTATAAAATTATTATAGAGTTAGAGTGGAATTAAATTTTATGGTTGGAGATGCCCTTATCCAAGGGAAAACGCAGCAAAAGAGGGGAAAACACAGGCAGATATCGAAGAAAGGAATGGGTTATGAATGTCTATGATTGACAGAAGGGAGAAAAGTGGGCATCTACGAACAGGAGGAAAGAGCTGTTGAGAAAAAAAAAATGGTGAAGAAAGCAAGGAGAGTGGTCCGCGATATGACAAACAGAAGCAGGAAAAGAGGAAGAGAGATGACTGTTGTACTTAGGAGTCGATTTCGTAGACAAAACAAGGTTAATGGAGAGGCCCTTATACATTTGAGAAAGGGATCAAGGAGCTACCATTTTTCTACAGAAGCACTACGACTTCAAGATAAATACCGAGCTGCGATTTGAGTACAGGGGGTTTTTGGATTTTTAAAAAATTCAAGAGGAGAGAGCTAAAAAAAGAAAGACAATAATTCGAGAGAGAAAGGGAGAGCTAGGGAGAGGAATTTTTGATTGAAAAGAAAAGAAGAAATCAGTGGAGTCACGATTCGTGATCAACATAGTCATAACAACGATTAAAGCCTAGAATCGCGGATCATCAGAGATTAAGGTAAAATTCAAACCTTAAATTTCGTTTCGTTTATAAATTTCATTATTATATGATTGTCCTATGGAAAATAGATACGTGTATTTGACTTGATTCATGTATTTCTCTGTATTATCAATTTTGGTATTGGTTTTCAGTTGGTTTACGATGCTTTAATGGACCGCATGTGTTCGTTGTTACTACAAATATGAGTTGTTATTATTTGAATCTTGTTTTCTATTTCATCTATCTCCTGTTTAATTCACAAAACTACTTTCTTGCTGCTGTCACATGCTTGCCTTCGTGATCCGTTTGTTGAATTTTCTTTACTCGATAATCTATCATTTAGCATTGGTAATTTCTAAGTTGTATTTTCTATTCTCCAAAATCACCTATACGTTTTTAACTCTGTTTCAATGACCGATCTTTGCTTTGTATTTCTTCAAGTCTTCTAGTCATTTACAACAGCCAGTACATATTTGATGTGAGTTTGGTTTCTACCTTTCCAATTGTTTGAGTATTTTCCAAAGTTCTCATGATTGATTTCATTATTTCCATCGTATAGCTGCGTGTTTATTAAAAGTTATTTTGTAACCAATTTTCTTCTTATGTATTCCATTTGCTCAAGCTTCTTTTGATTGTTTTCAAGATTATCTTGTTACTCTTTTTGTTTTTTTTCAAATGTAGTGTTATGTGATTTGTTTTATGACCATTCCTTATTGTTTGGACCTAATGCTAGTGTTCAGCGTTTGTTCTTGATTCAGTGTTGGGTTTTGTTATTGATTTCACTATATTCCTAAGTGGATCCTCAAATGTTTTCATATGCTAAGTCCAATTTCAAGGTCAAAAGTCATCTTCACTCTTGTTTCATGAACTATGATTTCATGTTTGTTTAGGCAATCTTAGTTTGTTTTCACTTTGTGTTAAAACTGTCCCACTTTAGTTTTCACTTTAGGGACATGACAGTCTATCTTTAGTTTCTTTTCTTGATTTTCCTTTTCAAAAATAAATCTGGTCTGGCCGTAGTTTCATTTTACAGTGTTTTCATTCTTGAATCTTGAAAGAAGTCAAAAATATTAACTAATATCTTTTAGGTGCATTATTTTGGGTTTCCAGTAAACCCATGATTTTGATTCCAAATTTTCATTGTTTTAAGAGTGTTGAACATGCTTTCATTTGTCAATTAACATTCCATTTTATAAGTATCATGTATAGGTTTAACGGTACACATCCATTAAGCCTAAATATGTTTCCAAGTTCAAATCCAAGTTTTCCTTCTAAAAGGGTTGAATAAAATCATTTCATTATTGAGCTTCTCCAATTTCCGGATTAAACCTACAGCCTTCAAAGGCAGAAATGTGATACCTAATAAATCTCGATACATGCTTTTTTTTAACCTTTTTTTGCATTTATTTATTTTTGACAGGTTGAGATCATTTTTATTTTTAGCATTTACTTTCATTGCTCGTGTGTTGCGTGTGATTGCCCAAAGATCTAGATTTAAATTTCTACAATTTAAAGTCCTGTAGTTACATTTGTATCTAGAAAACCGTACAAAAAAGCCGGGTTAGGGCCGCTAACTCAAATCAATAAAGGGAATTATTTTCTGGATATTCGACTCACCAAAATTGCATACTTTAAAACTAAAAATCGAGCTAAATGTTTTCTAAAATAACGATCACCATGAGCCCATCCAAAAACGAGACAAAATGTTTTTGGGCTGTCACGAGACCACTTTTCGGCCCAAAATGCTTGACCCAACTAACCGAGTTAGATTAAGCGGCCCCCAAATAAATGACCCCAAACTATCGTTTCTCCCCATTCTTATCACATGTCCATTTCAAGCATGATGTTGTGCAACGTGTTTAAATTAATATTTTAATTATGTATGTATGTATGTGTTTAAAATAATGCATGATGTACCCCATTTCCCCCTTTTGATTTTGATGTAATCCCCCTAGCTAGGATTTGTGATTTCAATTGGATTGTATAATTATTTTAATTTTATGTACTTTATTTACCGTTTCTGCATGCGAGTTCACCTAAAATCCAAACTAAAATCAACTTAGGCTTTTCACAAATAAAAATGTTTTGTTTCAAATGTTGTCGATTTCTTAAACATCTTTTGAAAAGAGGATAATTAGATGCCTTGTCAGAACCCGATCTCTGGATCACGGTTTTGGATTCAAGACTTAGAATCTGAGTAATACCGCGAATTAATTTCCGGTAGAGCTTAGAATCAAGTGGAGACTCTAAATATTATTTTTTAGAGATTCAAGTTCGAATTTCTTATTAAAATGTTTTCCTTTCACATTCTAACTTTGATTTAAAAAATTTCGATTTCTTTTAAATCAGAATCCTAAAGCCCGTGTTTATGCACGTATTTAATTGCTTAAGGATTCATTCAGTTTTTTTAATCAAATCCCATTTTCCAAACTAAATCTTTCAAATTCAAAAGTCATTTTTCCAAAAATCGAACTTTTTGATTTTCATAAAAAGGTCGTCCGCTCACAGGTGCAGATACAAATAATATTAAAATTTATTTTCATTCATTTGTATGAATAATTGGAATTTAATTTTATTGACAATGCATACTTATTTTATTTATTTATTGTACATATTCCAATTGAATATGGAATGTGATATTGGCCCATAGACCATTGGTACCATTCAAATTGGAAGGAGTTAACTTCAGAATTATGACAAACCAAATTTAATGGGAGAAAAATTGTTATTTTTCAAAATTGGGCCTTAATGAGCCTTAGTCTCAATTGGTGAAATTTGTAATTTCACAAATAATGATTTGGGCTTAATATAAATATTTATTACTTGGAATGTCATGATCATGCGTCATATTTATATGTTATGCATGACAAGTACATGTTTGTAGAGTTCTAAAGGCCCTAATTACAGTTTGGTTATAAATTTTAATTATTTCGGAAATATGGCTTACATGCCATTTTATTTATCTGTAATTTATAGTATAAAAATTTAATTTTAATTAAATAATATATTTATAGCTGCATTAAGTTGGAGTGAGCCCAACATGGGAGGACCGAACTTGAAGATATAAGATAGGATTATCAAGTTTTCTTTAGGTTGTAAATAAAAGGCCCATAAGATCTCTTTTAATATTATATTATGTATGTTGTTGTATTATGCTTGTATGGATGCATGATTAGCAATTGATATGATTCGTGCATTTGCATGCTAAGTCATTCACTAAATATTAATCCGAATATTAAAAATTGAGTCGCTTAAAAGTGCTTACCAAATTCACACCTCTTCCTCCTAGATGAAGCTACAATGTGCGCCATGCTATAGCTAGGTACATTATAGTTATCAGTGGGCCATTGACGGTAAGGCTACTTTATATCTTCTTCCCCAGTGATGCTGCAAGGTGTGCTATATCATAGCTAGGTACATTGTAGTGATTGCTATGATTTTGAGGGTTAGGATACTTTGAATGGATAATACGTGAATGGTTGTTTGACTCGACATGATACAATGTGTTTCAGTTCCCACCCTAGTGGGGCACATTATAGGATGGTGCAAAGATGGGTAAGTACCAATAGACCTATAAAGCTAAGAGTCTATTGTGAATTGATTAGATAGTTTATCCTACTAAATGAATTGATGGTTAGCTGATATGAACTAGCTCGGCTAATCAAAGAGGAGTTGTGGGTCTTAGTTAAGAAGCAAATTAAATCACGAACTAACAAATTGAAACGAATTAATTAATTTTGTTATTGGCAATTTAAAGTCCTTTATTAACTTTGCAATGTTTTCTTCCATGTAGATTCATATATTTACAAGAAAAATTCAATTATTGTTACACTACAAATAACGATACATTCTCATTAAGATCCTTAATGGAAAAGGAGAAGTTGTCAAGATAAAAATTCTTAGACTGGTCTAAGACTGCGAGAATAGTCCTGAGATTGGAAATGAAAAATTATTTCCTTGACACTCCTTTACCCACTAAGCCTTTAGGGGTAGAGGCTTCACCACTCAAATGGTGGAGTAGTACAACTGGAACGTGAGGGAGGACTGAGATATGTTATGCCTTATATTGGGTACCATAGTTTTTGTGCTTCAAAAATAGTTCATGATGCAACATGCCTTTGATATCATGTATCAACTTACTAAGATATTCAAGGATCAGGCATGCTAGGAAAGATACTTGAAAGCTAAGGCACTCTACACTACTACCGTGGCAGTGAGGACTTCAAATAGCACTCACGTGCTAAACTTGAGGAGGTATATGGACACACTTGCCTACCTCGAGTTGCCAGTGTTGTAGGAGTTCACAGTCGACATTATACTCGGATCACTTCTATAGTCCTACAATAAGTTTATCCTGAACTACAACAAGCTGGGTCAGGATAAGACTATTATGGAATTGCATATAATGGTTAAGCTAGCCGAGAAATCTCTCCAAAGGACTCTTAAAGTGTTACTGGTAAGTAAGGGAAATAGGCCTATTGTCAAGGGAAAAGGCAAGTCTATATCCAAATATGAGCCAAAAAGGCTAAGGCCAAAGGCAAGGGGCTAGCACATCCTAAGGCAAGGGTGCCTTCTATAGGGTTTTGGTTGCTCATACAAGCAGCAAAAATAAATAAATACAACCGTAATCCATAGGATCCATGTTCATCATCCAAGATCATAGAGATTAAGTTAGGTAAATACCTGATTTCAAGTATGCGATTTTAGATCACCTGAGGTGCTGTCTTTGATAAGATGACCACCCTCTACAGAATAGTCCACACCACTGGAACGATCGAAATATATGTGTGTGCTAGCACTAGGGAGAACTTGAATCACAATTTCAAGTTATATTGTGTTTTTGAAAGTTTTGAATACCAGAATGAGAAAGAGGAAAACGTTTTTCTTCTTGATGCAGAAAAATCCTAGGCTTCTCAAGCCTATTAATAATGAATTGAATCATTAATTGACTTTGGATGGGAATCCAAAGTCATTTAATGATTCATGTCCCCAAGGCATCCAATGCCTTCTAATACTTCCAAAAATACATAACATCTAATGTTAGTTTAATTTATCATAAACCCCAAGGCATCCAGTGCCATTTATGACACCATAAATCTAAGAAATCCAATTCTATTTATGACATCATAAATTTAGAGAATCCAATGCTATTCAATATTTGGTTATTATCCCATAATGACATAAATCCCAAATATATAACCTAATTCGTTGCAAATGTGTGTGACCCTGTAGGTTTATATAAATTGGCAATAAAGAAAATACAATAATTCCTCTATAAGTCATAAGCGGTCTCTAGCAAGGCATTATGACTACCCAATTTATATGAAGGATTTCATCCAATATAAACCTACCTTATAATATGTGTCATTTTCATTTTGTCTCATGATATCGTGATTAAATATAAGACATGGACTAAGTAAATCTTATATCATTCAATCATTCGATAACTCGATTCACAATTAGACTGATAAATCAAATAACATTGATCTCTATCAATTTATTTGAGCACGGCCATGCATTTATCAGTCCTAATTATCGAGGGACCCAATGATATCTGTCTTGAATAAGAGGGACAAATTCCATCTTGATCACTTATATCTCACTACATGATTCCTATCATATCCAATCACAATCTTTATAATTATCCAGTTAAAGATAATGTTTGATTGTATCAAAATATTATATTCCTCATGTTGAGAGCTATGGTGATCTCAAGTCAGAGGATTTAAAGAAACAAATATTAGAGATGTACTTATGACTTGTATCCATGAAGTAATCTCTAAGCGGGTCAATCCAATATTTGTTCTAAGCAAATACATATGAACTTGATATGTGTCTCGTATCCATATTCATCCAATGAATATCTAGCAAAACTTCATATTAATCTTAATTTCATTGTCATTCCCATGACAATGACTGATTATGAATATTTAGAATAATAAGCGGTTATTACTATTTAAGGATAATATATATAATACACATGTAAAAAAAATATATATAGTAACAACATCAATTAATACAAAATGTTACGTCCATAGATTATGCCTAGGGAACTATTACTAACACCTTCTCCATATGAAATTTTCCATAGATGTAATAAGAAGGGGTACCAAAAGAGTGCATGTCCAAAGCCTAAGGAAGAGCAAGCAAAGGGCAAGGCAGTTGGTTCATGTGTTTATGTTGTTGAGATAAATCTGGTTGTTTCTACATCTTGGGTCATTGACACTGGATGTGGCATTCACATTTATTCAAATGTGCAAGGACTAAGAAATTGGAGATCGCTAACACCTGGTGAAGTTAATCTTCGATTTGGTAATAGTGATTGAGTTTTGAGGCCTTAGAAGTTGGATATTTTTCTTTAGAGTTGCCTAGAGCGATAGTTTTAGATTTAAAGAACTTTTATTTTGTACCTTTCATGCAAAGGAATATTATATTTGTTTCTTGTTTGGATATTTGTGGTTTGAGTTTTAATATTGGATATGGTATGATTACAATATTATGTGGAAATATTATCTATGGAACTGCTGGCCTTAATAATGGTTTATATATCTTGGATCTAAAACCTGATAGCACTATCTATAACATAAATACTAAAAGGATTAAAGAAAATAAACTAAATCCTACATACATCTGGCATTGCCGACTTGAGCATGTGAGCCAGAAACACATAGCTAAGCTTCACCCTAGTGAAATGTTAGGGTCATTTCACATGCAGTCCTATGACACAAGCACATCTTGTATAAATGGCAAGAGGACAAATGTGCCTTTCACCGAAACAGTTGAAAGGGTCAAAGAGCTATTGGAGTAGTACATTCTGATGTATACGACCCAATGAGCATGACTTCTAGATATTGTTATTTGTACTTCATTCCCTTTATGATGATTTTAGTAGATATGGTTATGTGTTTCTGATGAAACATAAATCTGATACTCTTGATATTCAAGGGTTTTGAAAACAAAGTAGAAAACCAACTTGGCAAGAAAATAAAAGAACTTTGGTCTGACCGAGGGGGTGAATGTTTGAGCTAAAAGTTTGACTTGAGAGAGCGTGGGATAGTATCCAAACTTATTCCATCGTCTATACCCTAATGGAATGGGTTTTCAGAGTGGAGGAATAGGACTTTATTAGACATGGTCTTGTCAATGATGTGTCATGCTACTCTTCCACCTCATTTAGAGTTATGCTTTGGAAACAGGTGCCTGTATACTTAATAATACACTGAGCAAGGTAGTTGAAGGAACACCATATAAACTATGGATATGACAAAATCCTAATATTTCCCACTTGAGTATTGGGGCTATTATACACATATCAAGAAATTGACAAGTGGCAAACTTGAGTCCAAATTGGTCAAGTTTCGATTTGTGGGTTACCCTAAGGAAACTAAGGGTTATTACTTCTACAACCCGATAGAAAACAAAGTTTTTATAGCCAGGAATGGTGTCTTCTTGGAGAAGGATTTCATTTTCAAGAGAGACAATGGGCGTAATATTCAATGAAGTTCAAAGCGCAAAAACTCCTATGATAGATATTAAGGATGCCTTGAGGACCAATACAGTTCCTTAATTGACTGAGGGAGGTGAACCCATTACAAAGAGCTGAGAAGTTTTGATAGGATAAGTCATTAACCAGAGAGGTACAAACTTGTGCTTACTGATGATGGGGAGCTTATAGTCATTGACCAGGAAGAGCCTAAGTCCTATCAAGAGGCCATTGAAAGCCCACACTCAAATCAATGGTGCAAAACCATAGAGGCTGAGATGCAGTCTATGTACAATAATTGAGTTTGGAACTTGGTGGATCCACCTTCAGATGCTAAGGTAATAGGTTACAAGTGGTGTTTCAAGTTAAATTCTGACATAAGTGGCAAAAGGATTTATTTAAATTCAAGGAATTGATTTTGACAAAACCTTTTCACCAGTTGCAATGCTCAAATCTGTTAGGATACTACTGGCTATAGTTACATGGCATGACTATGAGATATAGCAAATATATTTTAAGATCGCTTTCCTGAATGGAATGCTTCTTAAAGATGTGTACATGATACTACCTGAGGGTTTTATCGATTTAAAGTATCCTATCTGAGTATGCAAGATTTAAACATCTATTTATGGATTGAAGAAAGCATATAGGTCTTGGAATCAAAGATAGCCATTATCAAATATGGTTTCATACAGAATCCTCAAGAGCTATGTGCCTATAAGAAAGTTAGTGGGAGAATTTCTACCTTTCTAGTATTGTATATTGATGACCTCCGACTTATTGGAAGCGATACTACTTTATTGCTTGCGATTAAGTAGTGGTTGAGTAGGTGTTTCATAGCGAAGGACTTAGGCAAAGTCAAGAGGATCCTTTGGATCAGGATCAATAGAGATTGATCCAAGTGGCTTCTTAGTACATTTACAAAGTTATGAAAATGTCAGTATGGATAAGGTGAAGAACAGATTCTTACCTATATACCATGGGTTGAAATTTAGTAAGAAAGATGGTGCCAAAACCAAAGAGGAGTGCGAGATGATGGAGAAGATCCCATATACTTTTGATATTTGATCTATAATGTACTCCATATTATAATATAAGGTTGCAGATCGCTTTTATCTTGAGTATGACTAGCATGTACTAGTCGAATCCCAGGGATGAACACTAGATGGCTGTCAAAGTGATCCTTAAGTACCTTAATGCATTGCTTAGATGAAGCTATTTCAAAGTATGGGTTTATAAAAGAGATGAATAGTGTAGGTTTGTAAACTATGGGTTTATAAAGTAAAGAAATGGCACAAAAGGCGAACTAAAAGCATTGTTCCAACCTTCTCAATCCCACCATTTTGAAGGCTTGAAAAAATGAAAGCTGTGAGCACAGCGACTTTTTATCAAAAAGAAAATTTTAGAAATAAAGTCTTTTTGGGGAAATGGATTTTTTAAAGAGAAAATATTTTAAAGTGAAAATATTTCCCAAACGAGTGGAATTTTCCTTTCCTAGTACCCCCCGCTAAAAGGTAGACCCAAATAGGGACTTAAGGTTTTCGGAGGAAGGATTTCCAAACAACATGCGTGTGTAAACACGTGATTGGGGGTTTCAACAAGATAAAATAATTTTATTTTGAAGGAAAACAAATTTTAGAAAAGAATTCAAACTCGAATCCGTAAAAAACGATGTTTGGAGTCGCCACCCGGCTTTAAGCTCTACCGGAAATTTAATCACGGTTGAACTCAAAAACCTAAGCTCGAATCCAAAACCGTGATCCGGAGATCGAGTTCGGACATGGCTATTACTTATCCTTTTTTCAAAAACTATTTGAAAATCGACAACATTTGAAAAGCGAAATATTTTTACTTGCAAAAACCTATGATTGATTTTAGTTCTTTTAATTTTATGTGTACGCACAAGCAAAAGCGAATAAAAGCGGAAATTTAAACACATAATTACAACCCTTCACAACAGATTATCCTATGGGGATACATTTGTTAAAAAGGGGAAGGGGATTCATCCACGCATGCAAAACATTCATAATTGCTTAAAAAATAAACATTTAGCACGTCAACATGTGAAGAATGGGAAGAAACGATAGCTCAGGGTCATACAATTATGGGGACGTTTGGTCCAAAGAGATTTTATTGGATCAAATGTTTTTGGGCCGGAGGATGGTCTTGCGGCGGCCCAAAAAACATTTTTGGCTAATATTACGAATGGAATGTAGTGAAATTATTTTGAAAACCATTTGGCTCGTGTTTTAATCTTTTGGAAGACATGCATTTACGTGAGTCAGTTATCCGGGGATAGATTCCCTTCATTGAACTGTTTTAGCGATCCTAAGCCGACATTTGCCGGTCTCTAAATACAAGCGAATATTTACAGAAAAAAATCTAGGTTACAAATGCAAAATAAGGAGTGTCTAATTACCGGCAACTATCGAGCGCAACAACTCAATTAAAGCAAAGCAATAAGATACATACATACTGGAGGCGCGTATGCATGATAACTCCTGTTCAAAACTCACAAGACAGTGAAAATGAATTTTGATTAGTAAATGGAAATAGATCCGGTCATTCCGATTTTACCTGATTAAATTGATTTTGGACGAAGGGAACTCTATGATTGTGGAAAATAGAGTACAAACAAATAATCAAGAATAAGTAAAAGAGCAGTAAGCAGAAGAAAAGAGATTCATCATGTGAATATTTCCAAAGATAGCAGTATCAGTTCAAGTAGTGACAGAACATGCAACCTGTTTTTATTCTTGACATGCCAACTATACCAAAAACGTACGACAATAAGCAACTCAAACCATTGGCACGCA
>CAOJCR016095163.1:0-11627 GCA_948330485.1 Euphorbia neoarborescens
CAGACCTCCTCCCAGAGTTCCTCCTCCCACTGATGGTGACAAAATGGGGGAGAAAGCATTTGTGCCTCAATCAGCAATTTCTCAGCAACAATCACCTCCTGGCCAAAAACCATCCTCTGATCCTAAGTCCAAACCTTCCTCGTCAAAGCCTTAGGCTTAGAATATTTTTTAGGACTTGGCATTTTTAATAGTGGTTGTGTCTCTTATCTTCCATTTCATTCATGTTCCTATGTTTATATCCTTGATGAAAGAAGTATATATATATTTTTCCTTCAGTACATGTGCTCTTTTTCAGTATATGTATGTTGTCTATCTAGTGCATAATTATCCTTCTGAACGTCAAACTGAAATACATGTTTTCTGATCTAAAATAAGTCTTTCAAACACTTAAAGAACTTCAGATGCTGAATTGGTTTGTAATCATCAAAATGGGAGAGATTGTTGGAACCCTATTTTTTATTAACTTTTTGAAAATGCCAAATTAATTTTTAAGTGTGTTTGAAAATATAAAAGTTTGTATTTTTATCCAGCTATAGTACTTATAATGGTTTATTTATCTAATGTTGTTAAAGTAGAAGGACATTCAATACCAAATCAGGAAAGCTGACTGCTGACTACTATAAATAGTGAGATAATAAGGAAGCTTTCAGAAAGCTGATCAACATGCAGTATCCATTTATGGAAAATTCTCAATAGCCAGATAGATAATATCTGCCTCAGTATAGACAGGATCTCAGTACCGTTGTAAACCCTCCACTGAAGACAAAAGACTTCATTAGCAGTCATAATGTAACTGATCCAAAGACCAGCACTTAACGGCTAGTCTTACTGGAGAAGTATAAATAGGAGAAGTCTTCATTCAAGTAAGGTTACCAAGATTTTATAGAGAATATTCAAGATAGACTTTTAAGCCAAAACTTTTAAAATTTTCTATAAAATTCAAAGAAAGAAATAAAGTGTTAGAACTTCATTTGTTATATTCTTTCTTAAGTGTTATTCTTTCAAAATCACTTGTGTTTTTAGTACTGTTGGGGATAAACATTAGTAAGTTTAGTTAGCTATTGAGGACGGTACTCAGTAGACTAGTTAGACTAAGTTGTGAAAGGTTTAATTCCTACTTGAAAGGATTCATTGTGAATTGAACTCTCAAGAGACGGTACCTTGGAGACTGACTGTAGGCAAGTGTGAGCCGAACAAGTATAAATCACTGTATTTTTCTCTTCTATCTCTTACACCTTTCAGTATACTACCCAAGCCAATTTTCAATGCCCTACTAAATATTTTTTTTATCAGACGTAGAACTCTTCTTTAGTCTATCCATTTAAACTTGTTTTTCAACTTCAGTAGGCCACATTAAAACCATACTATTTTCTATTTCTCAGTCATATTGAAATTTTCAGCAGGACTAAATTTTCGATAAACTAAAAAATGCCAATTCACCTCCCTCTTATCTATATTTTGGCCTTACTGGAAATCCACAAGGTTAGTTTGGAATGTTCTTTTATAATTTAAATTTGGCCAAGCAATGCCATAACCAAATCCTAATTAATCAATAATCTTACCTCATCGATTAATATACAATTGATTAAAAGCATTAAGATTTAGAAAAAAAATCCAACCTAAGCCAACCGATTTTCATCAATATCGATTCAGAAACTCAATTGCATATTCACTTGAGATTACAAAATTCAATTTAATTACGTTAATGTCACAAGGAATTTTAAGGTTGTCAATCTAATTTTTTCCTAAACACAATTTTCATTTAATTGAATAATCCCAATTGTTACTTGCTTTAATCGAATTAAATAATGGCTCGTCGATTATTGTAATCCGATCAAATAATGATTGTGATTCTTAGACTTTGAATAAATGGCGAAATCATTTAAGAAAAAGAATAAAATAAAATAAAGATTTGAGAAATATACAAATAATATGGAAAGAAAAGATTTAAATAAGTAAAGATCTCACGATACTCATTAATTTAAACCCTTCAAACTTCCTTAATTGAAATTGAGGATTTAGCTACTCATAATTGAGAAAGTAAAATCTGATATTTAGAAAAGATGAATGAAAAATAAAACTAACGCTAAGAATAATAGAAAAGTAAATGTGTTAGATCTTTAAAATCCCCCTTTCTAGTCTAAAAATGCTAAATAAATAAGTTAACTCCCTAATAACTTCTTGTTTATTACAGATAAAAATGAAAAGACTTCTTTTCTATTATAAACTCTTCAATAGATAAGGATGAGAAGATTTAAAAGTCAAAACAAATCAGATTTGAACTGCTGTCTCAGATCTGACTTGTGCTCCTCTTAGCCTTGGCCTAGGGTAAGTCTTCAGTTAGCATTCAGACTTTGGTCACTTTTAGCTTTCAGCTCATCTCCTATTTTATCAAATCCAGCTTATTTTCTCAAATATGTACCTGTGAGAGCAGAAACACATCAACCAGCAAATTGTCCCAAAGAAATTATAATTTAGACCCAAAAACATTCAATTTAATCACCATTTTATAGCCAAAATTACATCCTAATAAATTACCACACCCTCAGAACGTATTTGTCCTCAAGTATGGAGAAAGAACCTCAAATCAATCCCCTTTATGAAAATTAAACCACTCAAGGGCAAATCATACTTCAAAACAGTCCCCAAAGACAGAAATTGGATTGGATTGCAAAATTAAGAGTCTCAAGACATCCAAAAGATCGAACAACACAAATTAAACTTGGCCCTCAACTACAACCATTACATCAAACTTAAAAAGTTTAGCACATGCAAGTTTTTAGTTCCTCTTTCATTTATCACCTCCCTAGATAAAAGAATATAGGCAAAAAGGCACTCTTAGATGCTAGCCAAAGATCAATTAATGAAGTTCAAAGAGAGTTTGTTTATTTATTTGGTGGTGTTGTTTTTTCTTTTTTTTTTTGTTTGTTTTTCAATTCATTGATTGAAATTGGATTTAGAGCTGACTTTAAGGTACGTATATCTGTGTATTAGAGCATTTTCGGTTGCCAGCCGAGTACCCCCAATCAAGTGGACATTACAACCTTTTACGGCTAGACTAGCTCAGTTCTTAGCTCATTGGCCAGCGGCCTATACTCATCTTTTCACAACAAGAACTAATATCAATATAGCAGTCTAAGAGAATATTCTTACACTACATTTCATCATCCAGGAGGCTTATCAAAGTTTAATATCATTCAAAATTAAGGTTCCACTTTTCAATTTAAAGTCTAAGTAAAAATTGTAGAGAGGGTTCATCTGAAAGTGTTTTTTTTCAGAACGATCTATTAAGACAGATGTAATGATTTTCTTTCAATTGTTCTCCCAATCCAAAACTCTCCAAGAAACAATCAGAAGAAATAACATATTCCTAAACAGCCATTCTCCTCTAGGGTCTTAATTATGAAGTCTCAAAATCCAAATGACGGAAGGCTGAACTGTGGATAAAATACAATAAGACACATTCAGCTCAATTTTTTTTTTCAAAATTCAGCACCAAATTGAAGAATAAATTCAATTGTACCCAAAAAAAAAATTCCAGCAGATTCATACCAAAAGATTTATCATAATCAACAATTGTAACCCAAAAATCAGCAATTAAATCTAAAATTGAGCAAAAAGATTTATCAAAATCAACAATTAAATCCAAATTTGGCTCAATTAAGCTTTCAATCAACTCTATTTCCACCACACACTCAAAATCATGCTTGTCCTCAAATATATGACTTTTAGTGACTACATGGTATAAATTAAAAGAAAAAAATTAGAAGAATACTGCCCTAAGAGTTGGTGTGGGTTTTGAAGAATTGTTAAAATCTTGATTATTTGCATTAAGATGCTAAATAGTAGTAAGAGCATCTTTAGAGGAAACAATTGATCGTTTTGGGTTGGTTGAACTCTCCAATTTGAACGTTGTCCTCCTCCTTATTCAACTTTCATTTGAACCGAAAGAGATAGGCATGGTGAAGGGGCGGCCTCCAGTGGACTGCTAGCGGCGGTGGACTGCTGTGATGGCATTTTATCAGAGTTGGTCGGTTCCTTGAAGTTTTGTCAGGATCCTGTTGGAGGAGATGAAACCCATTTACATTTGGCCGTCATTTTCTTGTGAGTCATGGAGCTGAAAGTGAGTAACATTTAGACAGCGGTAAACAGATGGTGAAAGGAGGTGAAAGGCCGATGAGTGGGTGGTGGTTGAACGAGAGAAAAGGGGGTAGGGTCTAAGTGATTTTCAAATTGGGGAAGATGAGAGATGATTGGTTAGGTAAATGGTAATTAGGGTAAAAGAGCATTGTTTAAAAGTGGGCCCACTTCATTATAACTCTTGTCTCATTTTTCCTTACTCAAGCCCATTTCTCAAAGTATGCTCCATAAGCCCAAATAAGTAAGTTAACCTCCATGTCTGCAACAACAGGGCCTGCAAATCAAAATAAAAAACCCAAAAGGAAACTCATAAGGAAGAAGATGATCATTTATTCAATTAAACAAAACAAAAGCAAATTAAAACTAGGTAAAAACGAAATTGTTAGCCTGGGTCCAGGCTAAAGTTGGACTGCCTCCCGAGAGTGCCTCTTTAACATCTTCGGCCAGACATTACTCGATCCTAACATTCTTCTTTAGGGGCCTGCAACTCCAGATCTTCTTCATT
Source organism: Euphorbia neoarborescens (assembly GCA_948330485.1). NCBI lineage: Eukaryota > Viridiplantae > Streptophyta > Magnoliopsida > Malpighiales > Euphorbiaceae > Euphorbia > Euphorbia neoarborescens. The sequence goes on from CAOJCR016095163.1 coordinate 4,646, forward strand.
CCCAAACAGAACATTTTCGTAGAATGGTTTGAAACGGCGAACATTGACTTTTCGTACTCATCCATCCTTTAGAGTTTGAATTTCTATAGCTCTATGGTTGAAAATTCAGATTACCAAGAATAGACCAATCCGTCTTGATTTAAATTTTCCAGGAAATAGCCTCAAGCGTCAATAGAAAAGCAACACCTTTTGTCTAACTTGAAACTGTTTCTAAAGGATCAATCAATCGTGAACTTTCTTGGTTTTCAATTTACAAATCCTTGAACTTTCAAAGGCTTCATCCCTTAGTTCCTCTAGCTCCAATTTCTGTTCCTGCAAATTATCTTCCCTGCACACTTCAAAAACTTACTGAGCTATTGGTTCTATGACATTTATTCCAAAAATAGAAGAAACTTTACTAGGATATCTCATATCTTTATAAACATAAAATTGAACAACCTTACCATCAAACTCCATAGTAAGTATTCCTTTATAAACATCGATTTTAGTACAAGATGTGGTAAAAAATGGCCTTCCCAGCAAAATTTCTGAAAATTCAGATGTATTATCATCCTCCATGTCTATAACGTAAAAATCAGTTGTAAAAATCAAACCATTGACTTGCACTAAAACATCTTCCAACAAACCTTCAGGGTAAACTATAGAACAATTAGCAAGTTGAACAATAACTCCTGTTTCCTTGAGCAAACCAGCATTTAAAGAGGAATAAATAGATTTGGGCATAACGTTAATCGATGCCCCTAAGTCTCACATCGCTCTTTTAATACTAGTGTTCCTAATTTGATAAGGAATTGAAAATATACCTCTATCCTTACACTTTTGAGGCATTTTTTCTTGAAGGATAGTAGACACATTTTCTCCTAAACTTATCTTTTCATAACCAACCCTTTTAAACTTTTTAGCACACAACTCTTTAAGAAAATTCACATAAGGTATTTGCTTAATAGCATCGAGTAAAGGAATATTTACCTCTACCTTGCGAAAGATTTCAAAAATATCTTTCTCCTTCTGTTCCTTCTTTGACTTAGCCAATCGGCTTGGACATGATAGCTGGATTACGAACGGTTTAGGCTCTGTATTCTATCCATTTTGTGAGTCATCCGCAACCTGTCCTATAGCTAATCTTTGAACAAGAGCTGTTAGTGCATCAATTTTTGCATCCATAGAAGATGTATTTACCTCATAGGCCTTCCTCGGGGTGTCTTGTTGGTTCCCAAACCGTTGGGGAAGTGGCTGCCATTTCCTTGATTAGTACTCTGGCGGCTTCTGGGGTTTTATCAATGAGGTTTCCACCACTCGCTACATTTATTATTTGTTGATCCATGCTTAACATCCCCTCATAGAAATACTGAATTAGAGAATGCTCAGTAATCCTATGTTACGGACAGCTGGCATATAGTCTTTCGAATCTCTCCTAATAATCATGGAGCATCTCATCGTCACTTTATTTGAACCCGTTGATCTCTCGATGGATTTATGATACTCTTAAAGTTAGAAAATATTTGTCCAGAGAGATTCTTGTCATGTAATTCCAAGTCACAATGGATCTTGGAGGCAAATTTAAGAACCAATCTTTAGCTTTATCCTGCAAAGAAAAAGGAAAAGCCCTTAATTTAACATGTTCTTCAGTAATCCCTTGTGGAACCATACCTGAGCACACTACATGAAATTCCTTCAAGTGATTGTGTGGATTTTCGCTTTCCATTCCATGAAATTTGGGCAGATAATGAATCAGACCTGATTTCAATTCGAACGGAGCGTTCAAATTTGGATAGGCGATGTATGGGGGATGCTGATCGGGTTGACGTGCATGGAGTTATCTCAAAGTTCTGTTTGCCATTGTATGTTCTTCGAATTTCTTACTTCCAGAACTAGAAAATTCTTCGTCACTTTCACTACTGGAACTTGTTCCAGTTTCTTCAGCACTTTTCATTCTTGCCTCTTTTCGAAGCCTCTTCGCTATTTTTTCTCTCCGAATCAAAAATCAATGGCACTAATTGGTCAGATCTGGTCATAAAAAGAAATAATTTAAATCAATTGCAACAAATCCCTGGCAACGGTGCCAAAAATTTGTTGGTTGTCGAATCCAGTAAAAATAAATGAAACCTTATTACTTGAACACAATTTTGTAGTAGATCAAGTAAGGGTCGAATCCAAGGGATTAACAGTGATTAGATTCTTAATTTTTAATAAAGATCGAAGAAATTGGAAATTAAAAATAGAAATAAATAAAATTGGGGTTTTCAAGTATGATGAAAAATTAAAATTTAAGATTAAAATTCAATTAATGTAAAATCTTCAAATCAAGGGTTTTCTAGGGTTTCAATTTTAGAGAGTATTGATCATAGATAAAAGGAAATCACTTCAGTCCATATTAGGTTAGTTTGGAATGTTCTTCTGTAATTTCAATTTGGCCAAGCAATGCTATAGCCAAATCCTAATTAATCACTAGTCTTGCCTCGTCAGTTAAGATTCAATTCATTAAAAGCATTAAGATTTAGAAAAAAAAATCCAATCTAAGTCAACCGATTCTCATCAATATCGATTCAGAAACTCAATTGCATATTCACTTGAGATTAAGAAATAAAATTTAATTGCGTTAATAGCATAAGGAATTTTTAGGTTGTCAATCTAATTCTTTCCTAAACACAATTTTCATTCAATTGAATAATCCCAATTGTTACTTGCTTTAATCGAATTAAATAATGGCTCGTTGATTATTGTAGTCCGATCGAATAACGATTGTGATTCTTAGACTTTGAATAAATGGCTGAATCATTCAAGAAAAAGAATAAAATGAAATAAAGATTCAAGAAATATGCAATAATATGGAAAGAAAAAGATTTAAATAAGTAAAGATCTCACGATACTCATTAATTCAAACCCTTGAAACTTTCTTGATTGAAATTGAGGATTTAGCTACTCATAATTGAGTAAGTAAGATCTGATATTTAGAAAAGATGAATGAAAACTAAAACTAACGTTAAGAATAATAGAAAAGTAAATGTGTTGGATCTTGAAAATCCCCCTTTCTGGTCTAAAAATGTTAAATAAATAAGCTAACTCCCTAACAACTTCTCGTTTGTTACAGATAAAAATGAAAAGACTTCTTTTCTGTTACAAACTCTTGAGTATATAAGGATGAGAAGATTTAAAAGTCAAAACAAATCAGATTTGAACTGTTATCTCAGATCTGATTCGTGCTCCTCTTAGGCTTAGCCCCGGGTAAGTCTTCAGTCAGCATTCAGACTTTGGTCACTTTCAACTTTTAGCTCATCTCCTATTTTATCAAATCCAGCTTATTTTCTCAAATCTGTACCTATGAGAGAAGAAACACACCAATCAGTAAATTGACCCAAAAAAAATGATAATATAGACCAAAAACCATTCAATTTAATCACCATTTTATAGCCAAAATTATATCCTAAGACGCCTGAAACCCACTTAGAATACACATAATTATCTTCAGGGTTCCTATCAAAACCAGCTACCAGCATAAAAGGGTCAAACCTCAGGTACCACTGTCTTGGTGCCTGCTTTAAGCCATATAAAGCTTTCTTCAATAGACACACTTTATCTTCAACACCCTTTATAACAAATCCCTCCGGTTGAGGCATGTAAATACTCTCAGCCAGATCACCATGAAGAAACACTGTCTTCACATCCATCTACTTAAGGTGCATATCGAACTGGGTTACAATGGACAGTAAGGTTCTGATTGATGTATGCCATACCCCAGGAGAGAAAATCTCCTTGTAGTCTATGCCGACAACTTGAGAATAGCCTTTAGCCACCATCCTTGCCTTGAGTCTTGGTGACTCAACTCCTGGTATACCTTCCTTTCTCTTGTACAACCAACCCTATCAGCTTCTGTCTATCCGGTCTGTCAACCAGACTCGAAGTTTGATTTTTCCACAAGCTTTGTATTTCTTCCTTCATTGCTGCCATCCACTGATCTTTCTCATCACTTGCCATTGCCTCTGAGAAGCTCTATGGCTCAAACTCATAACCTGATCCTTCTGTAATTAGTGCAAAACTGCTCAGATTATAGATACCGAGTCGGGTTGGTGGTTTGATCCTCCTTCTCATTCAGTCTCTGGTAAGTAAGTACTGTTTAGATCGTATCTCTTCAGCAAGTATTTGCACTTCCTGATTTCCTTCTGGTTCATCTGGAATGCCAGGGACATTCGATACATCTGGTTTGGTAGGTACATCCGGTTCTCTCTTTTTAATCAGATTTGGATAATAGTTTCACCTTGATATTATAAATTTGCGTCAGAGAAGCCTTGTTAGTATCTTTAAAGAATTTTTCTTCCTCTTAAAACTTTGCATCCCTACTAATAAAGCTCCTCTCCATTCCACTCTCATTCGTCCATAGCTTATACCCTTTTACTTTATCTGGGTAGCCTATGAACATGCATCTTACAGCTCTAGCATCAAGTTTGTCCAACTTTTGATGTGCAAATGCAACACATCCTAGCACTTTCAGGTGGTACTCTAGTCCACATCTCTTTTGGTGTTTTGAACTCGTTTGCTGCTGATAGCTTCCTGTTAGATAAGCGGCCGCGTGAACAGCTTGCCCCCAAAATCTCTTCTGTAGGTTTGCTTCTAATGTCATACATCTTGCCCTCTCCAACAATATTCTATTAAATCTTTCAGCCAAACCATTCTGATATGGGGTATATGGGACTATTTGATGTCTTTTTATCCCCTCAGCCTTACAAAATGCATTAAAATTAGTGTTCACAAACTCTAAACCATTATCAGTTCTTAGATTATTTACCTTGCAGTCATTTTGGACTTCCACCAGCTTCTTCCAATCCTTGAACTTCTGGAATGCCTCATCCTTGGTTTTCAGCATGTATATCCATGCATTTCTTAAATAGTCATCAACTATGGTCATGAAATACTTTGCTCCACCAATTGTAATATGTTTAGATGGTCCCCAAAGGTCAAAATGCATATACTTCAAGATCTCAGAAGTAGTATGCATAGATCTACTGAACTTTAGACTTGTGGCCTTCCCGAGTGCACACTGATCACATAACTCCAACTTCTCTAATTTATCCTTGTCAAGAAAACCTTTTTTGGACAACTCTTGTAAACCTTGCTCACTGATGTAACCAAGCCTTTTGTGCCAAAGCTCAATTGAATTCTGTCTTCCAACTGCGGCAATAGCAGCCATCCCACCGAATGTCTTTCCATCCAGTGTGTAAATGTCTCCTTGAAAGAAATCGGTCACGATGCACCTATTATCCTTTATAACTCTTGTTTTTCTGCATCAATGACAATCTTGCAATCCAATTTGGCCAAAGTAGGGACAAATATTAGATTCTTGGTCATTCGAGGCACACATTTTACATTTTTTAGAGTAACTTCATTCCATGAGTTCATTTGCAACTTGACCGATCCAATCCCTATAATCTTGTAGGATTTACTGTCTCCTAACATGACATGCCTAGATTCGTTCTCTTCCAAGTTAATGAACCAGTCTTTATTGAATGTAATGTGAAATATTGAGCCACTATCCAGGATCCACTGATACTTATCTTCATCAGTAGACACCACCAGTATATCACTCTCAAGTTCTTGCTCGGTGATATTGGCAGCACCAATATTCGGCCTGTCATTCATCTGGTTTCCCTTCCTCTTCCTCAGATAGTCCTTTTTGAAGTGACCCTCTTCAGGGTAATTGAAGCACTTTAACCCTTTGCCATCTTAACCTATCTGTTTGTATCTCCCTCTGCCAGCTTGTTTCTTCTGAGAACCCTTCTTATTCCACTTCTTCTTGCCTTTACCTTTGTTGAACAAGCTATCCCCAGCAGCCTTTGATTCCTCTTTAAGGCCTGCATCAAAGGTCATTACAACATTTATGACATCCTCAGTGACAGAGTTATCCTTCTATTTTTCAGAGCCATCTGAATTTTCTTGTACTTCTCTGTCAGTGAGTCCAAGAGAACTATTGCCATATACTCGTCACTTACTTTTTCTTCTTCTACCAAAGCCAAAGACAAGGAGATCTTCTTGAATTCATCCAAATTCTACTCCAAAGTTTTGGATAAATCCATATTGAAATTAAGAAACTTTTCTTTGAGCAGTATTCTGTTCGAGAGGGATGTTGACAAGTAGAGGCAGTCAAGTTTGTTTAAGACCTTCATTGATGTGTCTTCTCCCTTGACTTGCCTCACCACATTGTCACCAAGATACACAATTATGATTCTGTAGGCCTTTCTTTCAAGTCTTTTCGTTTCAATCGACTTCAGTTCTTCAGGTTGGTCTGCCTCCAATGGATTAATGGCTCCATACATGTCGTTGACATCCAATAAAGCCTCCATCTTTGTCTTCCAGGCTGAGTAATCGCCTGACCCATCAAACAAGGGCATATCGAACTTCAGCGATCCCATCTTCTTGATTTCTTGCCTCAATCTTCCTGCTTTCTTCCTTCTCAAGGATGTACTCCAAGATTTACTTCCAAGAACTCAAATTAACAGATCCTAATCTATGAGGCTCTGATACCAATTGTGATCTAGTAAGCCGTATAACGATCCGATTTGGCTAATTATAACTCGATATAAAGACTTTTGATTCGGCTCAGCTATTGACATCAAAGATACAGACTAGATATTAACAGCAAGTGGAAATAAAAAAGCATAAGAACATAGAAATTTACTCTGATTCAGATTCTTGATGAATCCTACATCCAGCAAACTTTCTTTTCTTAAGTGAACGAAAAGATTACGGCCTCTGATTTTTCTCACTAAAGAATACAAATTGCTTCTCTCGACAGAATATAATTTTCTTCTCTCTTGAATGTATAATAGGCTTAATTATTTATAGGCATATGAAATGGATAACTGATTTAATCAGTTTATAACTATTAGTAACTAACTAACACCTCTTGTTAACTGAATAATTAACTCCAGCTGTCAACTAATTACTATAAACTCAGTATATGCTCCTTTCATAACTTAATTGATTTTCT
>CAOJCR016098351.1:0-12834 GCA_948330485.1 Euphorbia neoarborescens
TTAATTTCTAGACTCAATTATTTTAGTTTAATTTATTGGTATTACTTTTACAGTTTATCTTTTAGTCATCTCATTATTTTCTTTAATTCTACAACATTACTCATATCGGTTTCTAAGTTTATTTTACTTATTTTTCTGTCCTACTTACTTATTTGGACAACATATCATTGGACTAATTTTGTATATATATGATTTATGTGAGTTATTAATATTGAGACATTGAATTTTTAGGTATTTATATAATAATTTATAAAATAAATAAATTGTGTTATGAAATTAAAAAAATATAAAAAACCGAAATAACCGAAGTGAACCGACCGAACCGATTAAGAAAAATTGGTTCGGTTTATTTTTTATTCCGGTTCGGTTTTGATTTATGTTTTAATGCTTATTTGGTTTTCGGTTTATTTGGTTCGGTTCGGTTTTTAGACCGAACCGACCGATGAACACCCCTATATGTTAGTTGTTAGCATGGTAGTACATGTTCCAAGAGAACACAACCACTACAAAAAAAGGAGTTAAATACTGACGACAAAAAGTCATTGGTAAACAAAAAATATTCGACGGACGAAATGCCGTCGAAAACAAACTTGTAGGCATACTACTTGACGACAAAATTTTAGAAGTGAAAAATTATAGTCACCTGTAATTATTGACACTTTGTCATCGCTATATCCATGGCACTAATGTCAAGGTTTGAGAATATGGACACAATATGTTTATGCCAAATCGTCGATATGTAGACTCCAATATTTTGTCGGTATTTTGTTGCCATACTCATATATTTCGGTTCTAGAGAAAATTTGAGGCAAAAAAATGGTCACAATGTTACCTCAAAATATATGTTGTCAGTGTTTCATCGCCAAAGTCACATCCTATTTTTTATGCGAATAAATGGAGGGAGAGCGACAATAAACCAGTTCTTATTTCGATAAACCAAAATGATAAAGTTGTCTGTAAGTTGATTCTATATCCAAATGTCGTCGCTAGGTGGCCTCTGTATTTTTTCGTCGCTAAGTCGTCGAAAAATTTGTTTTTATTTTGATAAACCAAAAAGTTAAAGTCATCTGTAAGTTGACTCTATATCTAAATTTCATCGCTATGTTGCCTTTATATTTTGTTGTTGCTAAGTCATCGAAAAACCTTTTTCATTTTGATAAAAGAAAATGATAAAGTCGTTTGTAAGTTGACTCTATATGAAAATTTTGTCACTATGTTGCCTCTATGTTTTATCGTCGCTAAATCGTCAGAAAGCTTTTTTTGTTTTGATAAACTAAAAGGATAAAGAAGTCTGTAAGTTGACTCTATATGTAAATTGTTTTGCTATGTTGTCATAAAATAGAATCTATATTGACTTAAAATTATTCTCAGTTGAAAAGTAAATGGAAATTTTATCTTTATGTTGACGCTCCTTTTGAAATATTAAACTATCGCTAATGCATTCATAATCATCCATAAATTGAACTTTGAACAATATAAATGTAATTTAAATACAAAAAGTCGAAATTAACATATATATAAATGTATATATACATTCATAATCATCCATAAATTAAACTTTTAAAAAAATATAGTATGTTAATGAGATGTACTCATCACAATGTGAAGTTTGATGCTCTAGTGGAGATATATTTGTATATCATCAAAATACAAGATTTGATAACGAAAAACAGTAACTATAACAAACTAAAATCGAGGCAAAGGTGGCCTACTGGTACCTGGGCTACACTGAGACAAGTTAGTCATCATCTCTCGAACAAACTCTCGCATATGTTCATCCAATCGGTGACTTTGTTCCTGAAGCTACCGACTTTGTTGCTCGAGTTATTGAGTTACATTTCCAACTACGTGTTTTAGTTCTTTAACCTTATTTTCTAGTTTAGTAGTATAAGCAGATGTAAAACCCATATTAATGGACATTCAGGTTATAGTAACTAGTGCTTTAGAGACGGTCCTAAAATAAATCAAGACAGTAATTGAGCCAACTATCAACTTTGAATAAAACAATACAGTTTGTGAACCAAAGTTGAGATTTTTCCTGCTAATATCAGGCAAAACGTACCTTTTCGCAGATGGAACAAATTTTACAACTTATGATGATGAAAACAAGTCCTACCTAACAAATACTTATGATGATGAAACTATGTCGTATTTCCTGTGTGGATCTATCTAGTACCATGTGGGGCCCACATCTACCTACATTCTTGACTGCCTCACAACCAACCAATACACATATTTATAGTTCTATTCATTCCCATGACCTATAACAAACTTGGGATATACATTTATGACTTTAGTCATTAGATACTCTATTTATTATCATGGCACAAGGTATATAATAAATAGATTCATGCCTTTATTTATGTGAGATAATAATGTATATAATACATAGTCAACACCTATGTTCAATATACATAAGAATCAATGCCTAAGAACTAGGGCACAACAACAATCAAGACATACCACTTTATCAACAAATAATTGCAAAGAAGAAATTATAGGTGAAAAGTAGGATGAAGTACATATATAGCCTGCATGTATAGAGCATGCAAAGTTTTTAGAAACGCCCCCCTCCCTCCCAAAATAATCAACTAATTTGATCAAGTATTGTAGCATACATGAAGGTTTCGCTGGTGTTTAGGACCAAGTATTTGTTGTAATCTTCTCATCCATCCCATATCTGGTTGGCTTTTGCAACAAACACATAATTTATTAGGTGAAACTAGTATTGTTCATGATTCCAAAATGAATTTCACATAGGGATAAACATTATTCTCACTTTCTTTTTCAAAGAAATTAAGAGGGAGAAGTAGAAAGTAGATATTGGCTTCCTCTTCTGCATAGCAAGGACCCATAGACTTGATATCATTATAACATAACATGAGATCTCATACACTTTGAAATACACCTAACGGATCTGTAATAGGAGTCTAAGTATGAGTATAATTAAGAGGGCTTATGAATATGTGTATGTTGATAATGAGTCAATGGGATTGCCACTTAGCACCCATTGAGATGATATCACCGGCCACTTGATGCAATGGGATTATGAGTGTGCGGCCGCACTTGAGTGAGTTGGGTACTCATTGTCTTGACAATCCATTCTAGATCAAGGAAATGATATTAGTATTGGGATGATGGAGTCATGCCCCTTACTATATATACTATAGATATCAGTTGACGAGGAATAACATAAGAATATATAGCTATTGGGACAGACTCTCTTTTAGAGAATCTACTAGCTGTCTTAATTGGGGCTACTGTGTTTGCTAGGACCCACTAGTAGTCTTGGACTCAGGCCCACTGCCAACATAAAGATACTCTCATAGGATCTTGCACATTGATCTATTGGCTTCAGATTAGTTGGTTAATTACAAGAAAGAATTAATTAAATAAACATGAATTGCAGAAATCATATTTGATTTAATTAACAAATTTACATAATGTCATTAATTATTTGGTTAATTAATTTAATTACATAAAGTAATTAATTAATTAAATTAATTGTATTTAATTTATTATGTATGTAACTAATTTAATTAGTTTATGTGGAATTGAGTTAAATTAAATTTTAGTATAAAGTTTAATTTATGCAATTGGAATATTTACTTAAATTAATACTGTAACACCCCTTCACTAAAATTAATTGTAAACTAGCATAAGTGTATCACACAATATTCACTCGATAACTAAACTTGTTCATCGTCAACCTATTAAATAAACATCAACAAGGTATTCTTTATATATATAAATCCTCAAGATAAATATTTACATATCCAAATATTTGTTATTTGTACCAAAATATATTACTAACTAATACTCGTTAATTAGTACATGCCGTTCTATGTACATTACAAATATCCAACATTTATATCATAAAACTTATTATTCTTAAATTATACACCTTGACTTCACAACACTTCAAACTTGATCACACTTTAATCTAGCCTATCTACAGTGCTTCGGTAACTGCATGTAGAAAAATAAACTACATGCTAAGCAATCGCTTAATGGTGCACACTAACTTTATTTTAATAAAAATAAATATAACACTCTTATATTTTAAATAAAATTCAAACAACATATTTATAAATTCAATAATGAACAAAATTAAATATTAAAATAATAAAATTTCAAACTATAAAATATAATTTGAACTATTATTGTTGTCCAAAGTAATTCAAGTAATAAAAATAGGATTTTGGATACGGGAGCGGACAAGCCCGAAGCCGAAGCATCAAAATATTATTTCCACATTATCAATATTTTCACAATTATCGGACAAGTCTGAAGCCGAAGCTTCAAAATCAATATCAATATCATAATATCTCAATATCACAATATCGGCCAATCTCAAAGCTAAAGCTTCAACTGTTTGTGCATGTTTTCACCCCCCTTTATTAGTGCCAATCTACCTAATCTCATTTTCTACTTTCTTACTTTTGGGTAATATTAATAAATTTAAAACTTCATTGAAATGTCAAAATACACATAATATTGCACTTAAATACAACATTAAAACACATTTTAACCAATTAACAATTTAATTTCATATAATCTACTAAAAACACAATATTGTAATTATAGCTAAAAAAATTGACAGTTTTTAACAACCATTTTGCAAACCAAATTTAAATATCAAAACAGCTCTAGCAATTCAAACAAAATTCACAAATATTTTCTACTAAATCTTAGGATTATTAGGAATTTCAAATCATGAAATTCCAAACAATACACACAAAGTTATGATCACTTAAACACACTATCATCCACAAATTTTTCCAGAAAACAAATTTCGTGACTCAACTCACTCACACTTTTGGGCACGAATTCAATAAAATTTCACAAAACTTTCTTCCAAACATATCTTTAATTGTGTCTTAAAAATTTATAGAAACTAAACTCACTTAAATCCGAGTTGTATATTAAGATAAAAGTCATAAACAATCAAAAGTGTGCAACCTGAAAATTTCAGCAAAAATTAAAATAAAATTAGTATACATAAACCTGTTTTTGCTCCTTAATTTCTTTTGTCTACCTCTTTTTCTTTTCCTTTATCCTGGCTCGGATTCTCTACGAATTACCATAATTTATTTTGAGAAAATTTAACACTTAAACAAGCTATATAACACTTATAATATGTTTATTTAACTATGAATTCTATAATAAATGTTTCAATTTCATCAAACTTCGCTTACCTCAACCTCGGGTTACTACTCACCGAGAACTTTAAACCTTAAATTCTCTATTTTCTTAACTTAATAGATGAAATTGATGATAACAAAGGGCTTAATCATCAATTGTTAGTAAGAATTTGATGTTTGATTGAAGAAAAACGGAGTTTTTGGGATTGAAAAAGTTTAGGTATAGAAGAATGAAGAGTAAAAGGAGAAGAAGAAAAAGAACGCAAAAAAGAGAGAAGATGAAATGCTACTTCTCTCTTTTCCTTTTCTTCATTTATTATATATTTTTTATTTTAAAATATCTTTTTACAAAAATTATGGATATACCCTTGAACAAATAATTAAATATCTGTTATATCCTTCTTAAATTTACTTATCATTCTTTTACGTATTTTAACTCCTTAAAAGAATAATACGCATTATAAAAATATTATCTCCAATTATTTTGTTCACAACTTAAACAATATTATGCATAAGACTTTGCCTATCAGCTGCTGCTCTCAACCATTCCTGAATAAGCTTCACTTTCTCCCTTGTCTCCTGGATTAAATCGATACCTACAATTTTGTTCTCACTAAGTTCAGTCCAACATAAAGGAGTTCGACATTTTCTTCTATATAATGCTTCATATGATGTCATTTGCATGCTTCACTGGTAGCTGTTATTATAAGCAAACTCCATAATAGGCAAGTATTTTGTCCCAACCTCCCATAAATTTAATAACACAACTTCTCATTATATCCTCCAACACTTGGTTGACTCTCTCAGATTGTCTATCTATTTGAGGATGAAAGGCAGTGCTGAATTTCTATTTAGTATCCATGGTTTCTTGCAATTTCTTCCAAAATTTTGATGTAGATCTTGGATCTCGATCAGAAATGATAGAAATAGGCACCCCCATGTAATCATACTATCTCTTTTATATATATTTGTGCTAATCTATCAAGTGAATAATCAGCTCAGACTAGAAGAAAATGTGCCGACTTTGTAAATCTATCTATAATAACCCACAATGCATCATGTTTCTTCTGAGTAAGAGATAAAGATGTCACAAAATCTATTATAATTCTCTCTTATTTCCATTCTGGAATTGTTATTGGGTGAAACAATCCAGATGGAACTTGATGTTCAGCTTTCACCTATTGGCAAGTTAAATATTGTACAACATAGTTGGTATTATCTTTCTTTATCCCGCTCCAACAATAATGACTTTTTAAATTTTGATATATTTTATTTGCTCTTAGATGCATCGTATATAGACAATTACGCGCCACCTGCATTGTATATACTAAACATATCTCCATCTGTGTCTTAAAAATTCATAAAAAATGGAATTACTCAAAATGGAGTTATATACGATGAGAAAAGTAAGAAAAATAGCAGGTTGTACAACTCCAAAAATTTCAGCAAAAATAACAAAATAAAGTTAGTGTGCACAGACCTCTTTTAGCTCCTTAATTCGTTTCGTCTACTCTTTTTCCTTTTTCTCTATCTTGATTCGGATTCTCTACAAATTATAAAAAATATTTTGAGAAGAATAACATATAAACTAACTATATAACGCTTATATTATGCTTATCTAACTATGAATTCTACAACAAACGCTTCAATTTCATCAAATTTCGCTTACCTCAATTTTCGGTCACTATTCACCGAGAACTTCAATCCTTAAATTCTTTGTTTTCTTGAGTTATTAGGTGAAATTGATGATTACAAAGAGCTTGATCATCAATTTTTAATAAAAATTCGAGGTTTGTTTGAAAAAAAAGGATTTTTCGGAAATTGGAAATTTTTTAGGGTAAACAGTGAATAGTAAAGTGATGAAGCTGAAGAACGAAGATGGAGAGAAGAAATGGGTAATGGTGCTTCCTTTTTCATTTCTTTTATTTATACTTTTATTTTTTCAATAAAAATATCTTTTTATGAAATTACCATTATACCCTTGCACAAATAAATAAATTTATGTTATGTCTTTCTTAAATTAACTTGTCATTCTTTCGCGTATTTTAACTCCGTAAGAGAGTAGTACGATCTAAAAAAAATATTATCTCCTATTGTATTGTTCACAAGCTTAAATAATATTAATTGAAATATTAGAACTTGGTTAGGACTTCTTTTGGAAGTCGGAATAATAATATAGTGTATTAATATAGTTATCAGTTAATCAAATAACAATTCGAGGTAGCATTAAACACTTAAAAGACAAGTATTATTTATTTATTAATTATTGAAAACCAATCCAAGTAGAAGCTTAACAAGTAGTGTCCTTCATAAAGACTAATTCGCCAGATTATTACACTATTATAACTAGGATCCGGTTATTGTACACACTTTGTTTCACACACTGTACACACATATGTATCTCATCCGTTCATCCTGTTTTAATCAAATGGATCATAAAGAGTCCGCGTTATAGTCCATTGGATCAAAACAAGATTAACAGATGAGATGCATGTGTGTGTAGAGTGTGTGAAATAAAGTGTGTGCATATAACATTGTCCAACTAACTAATCACATTAATGCTTTTCAAACTTTGTTGGGTACGTAAAATAGGCTAATGTTATTTGTACACAATGATTTGTACATATTTTATACACATCTTTATCTCTACCATTTATTCTGTTTTGATCCAATGGACTATACAACGTACTTTTCATGGTCCATTGGATCAAAATAGAATAAATAGTAAAGATAAGGATGTGTACAAAATATATACAAATGATTGTGTACAAATAACCGAACCCTATATGTATATATATATATCCTTGTACTCAATTATCATTAAGTGTTTTCTTTGAAAAAGAAATAAAAAAAAATAAAAAAAAAGGTAATGAGTGTCGGTGTCAATTGGTGATAGAGTCAGTAATCTTAAGCGTCCACTTCGTGGGTTACTACTTATATTGATCATAGGGCAATCTTAAATTTTACCAGATTTTGTTAGTGGTTCCCACCCACATGGCTTAAGCTTAGATCTTATAACACGTGAAATTTTAATATGTATCAATAAATTCAATTCAAACCTTAATTCTAAATTTATTGGGATCGACCATATGAATTCTTTATCTCCATTCAATACGAATTTAGGTAAGCTCCTCTGATATTTGTAAATATCACAAATCATGTTTAATAACTCTACTCCAAGTAAGTCTAAGTTTAACTCTACCTTTTTTACTCACACTTATCCCTACCCCTATGTTCTCTATTCTTCTAACCCGAACATCTATAAGCCTACGTCTAACAATGCCCAAACCACCTTAAACGACATTCTCACAATTTTTCCTCAATACCTACTATTCTCGCGTTTTCCTTAATAATCTCATTCCGAATTCTATCCATTCTAGTATGCCCACACATCTATCTTAACATTCTTATCTCCGCCACACCCATGTTGGACACATGTTGTTCCTTTACCGTCCAACACTCGCTATCATAAATCATAACGGGTCTTATTGCGGTATGCTAAAATTTTTCTTTCAAATGAAGGGAAACCTTACGGTCGCAAAGGACATCCGTAGCCAGTCTCCATTTCATCCACCATGATTGTATCCTATGACTCACGTCTCCATCAGGTTATATATTTTAAAATATAAAATTAATAAATTGAAATTTATAATTTATATTTTAATATATAATATTTTTATTTAAAATTTAAAATTTTATTTAAATAATTTATTATTAAATAATTAATAAATTATTTATTTATATAATTTCTAATTAATTAAAAATTAAATAATTATATTCTATTGATCTAACATATCACATCAGTAGTATAACAGACCCTAAACGTCAAAATTTCTTCACACAACAAATGCTACTTGTTGTGATAGGCTTTTTAGATTTTTCTTAATTCATAATAAATTGAGTAAAGTTCAAAAGAGTGTCATGTAGTTTGGCCTTTTATCAAAAGAAGGACTGTAGAATTTTTTGTATCAAATGAGTGTTGTGGTTTTGCTCCGCTATGAAAAAAGTGCACTGTGATTTGACATTTTATCAAAAGAAGGATTGTGAGATTTTTTAGTATTAAAATAAGTGTCTATAGTTTTTTTCTTTTTCATTTCATACATACAATAAGTGTTAAGAATCTCACATACATTCATTTTATAAAAAAATTTAGATTATAAAACTTTTTTGATAACGGAGTAAAATCACAGACATCTGTTTGATACAAAAAATTCCACTCCTTCTTTTAATAAAAAATCAAATCACATGTCACTTTTTTGAACTTTACCCTAATAAATAACTGGTTTGTTACTGTTACAGCTAACCAAAATTCTTTCACTCAAACTTTCATTAAGGTCTATTTTTAAATTCTAATATTATCTATAATAATGTTGTTGTTGCCTGTGAATTTTTTTTATAACTAATTTCATTCCGTAATTTTTAAGTAACTGAAAATGCGATTTATTTATGCATATATAAATTATTATTTTAATATGTAATATATAATTTTTTAACTTGTGATACATCATATTTAAACAAACATTGAATGGATTTTTTATTTTTAACGAACACCATTTTAATTTTTTGAAGTATAATTCAAAACAATTTTATTTATTTATAAAAAATTTAAAATTGCACGGCACAACCTTTATCTTAGTTTTAAATTTTTAAATTAAGGAAAAAATAATATCAAAATAAATTGTTCAAAATAATAACCAAAATTATATTTATTTAAATGAGAATTTTGATTATGAAATGTTTATTAAATATTGTGTAATAATATTTAATGGATTCCGAAATCAATTAGGATTATAAATTATGCAATCAAATCCAACATATTTACGGATTTATAATTTTTTATTTAGCCAAATCTGAATCAATTAAATATTATACATATTCTAAAATCGAAAAACTCGTTCAAATGTTATTTTTAATGGATTTTGTTTTAATATCTCACATGTCTTAAATCCAATTTAGTAAAAACAACAAAATCCCATCCAAATTATTTTAGAACATTTATGAATGTATTTTTCTCACATTCTTCTACAGTAACTTTTCGGCTCTTTCATTGAACAGTTGGACAAAGTCATACTATCAAACCAAGGATTGGACCATCAACGGAATAACAATTTTTTTTTTTTTAACTCGAGTCTATTTTTATAATTCAGTAAATTCACATAATTTTTATATATTATAAATACTCATGGTAATTGCTCAACACTTAGTTTAGTAATTGAAAACTTAATTTTTTTTTGTTTGAAAGTGAAATATTTTTTAGTAAAAGAATGCTTACTTTTGAGTGCTTGTTCCATGCAGCTCTTGGTGGTTTTAAAATTAAAGAATAAAGTTGAAAATTACCAATAAAATTTGAAAAGATTTTTTTTTTCTAATTTTCAAAGCACACAATTATTGAACATAACTAACAAATTTCAACTAAAATAAAATATGGTAGCCATAATTTTTAAAAACTTGTGAGAGAATTGAAGTATTAGATATGTTACAGAGATGCAATTTTATGTTACAGCTCAACTCCTCATATATTTTTAGATCATATTCAAAATTAATAAAAGGCAGAGAGTACTGAAAAAGTACTTTAAAAAGCACCATTTGAACCGATTGCAATCAGAAAATAAATGCTTCTACTTACTACATTAATTCCCAATAATCTGAGTAGATTATTTTTCATACTTTTCAAGAACCAAATTTTAATTTAAACATTGTTAATTTTCTCCTAAAGTTGCAAGTAACAAAAAAGGGGGGGGGAATCTTGCAACGGCCTTAGTTAGAATTTGGTTAGTTTACTTTTACGTCACATGTCCGTTAAGTGGACAAAGATTATACAGTTATGACGGCTAAAACTGACATTGGAAATTGAAATTAAAAAAAAGGATAGGCAAAACCCTAAAATCAAGTGAAAGTTATTGAAGAAAGAGACAATTAAAAGCCTAAATTTGTGCTTAATAATAATTAGTTAATTAATTTATCGTCATACATTGGTGTTAATTGACAAAATCCCATACCAATATTCAAGAAAAGTTGCAAACTTTTCAAGATCTACTTACAATCTTTACCTCTAAAAAATGGGGTTTTTTTCTCTCTTGGGTTAGAGTCAAGACCTTTCTTTCTTTACCAAAAAAAAAAAAAAAGAAAAGAAAGAAAAGAAAAAACCCAGATACCAAAAAAGATTAAAAAAAAACAAACAAAAAAACTGAAACAATGAGAGAAGCAAAGTCAGCAGCTTCATCTTCTACAGGCATCAATTCTTCCCCCAGATTACAAAACCCATTACATCACAATTAATAAACCCTATATTAAAGTTTAGTTCATAAAATATTGTAATTTACTCGTAATTTCTTCATCTTCCTGTTGTTGTTGTTGTTGTTGTTCATCTAAGCATGAAAGTTAAAGAAAGAAAAACATTTTCTTCACAGGGAATAGTGAGACCCATATCGTGATCAAAACCAAACTCTTCTTCAGCCTGTTGAAGCAAATTCTGAAACTCAGGCCTACCTAAATATGAAATAGGCACAATATATCTGCTTCTATTTTCACCAACATATACAACAAAATGACCTTTCGGTACATCTAAAGGCAACCCTTGTTGATCTTGGTAGCCTTGTTTTTTTCCCAAGCTTGAGCATTTCTTCAAAATCTGCTTAATCACAGCTGTTTGAGATAGTTTTTGCTGCTTTCTGTTTGCCATTTTTTGGTGTTGAGAGGATAAAGTTTTTACCTTTTTTTAGGGGAGAGTAGTTAATGAAGGGGTGGGTGTGAAAAGGAGGGAGGAGAGTGAAGGGGTATTTATGGGAATTAGAGGGAGAGAAAGGAGGGGCAAATAGACAGAACAAAGGTGGGTTTTTTTGGGGTTTGTGTGAGAGAGGTTAAATGGACAAGGTAGTGCCCCCAAGGGGTCTTATAACCATCGGGCTTACAACCCTTTGTTTCTCTCCTCAAGGACATTAGGGGTCCACTTTTCCTCTCTTGCAAAATTTTTTTTTTTGTTTTGGGTAATACTAAGGGTGTACATGGTCAATTAACTAGTCAATCGGTTTTTTTAATCGGTTAACCACTTGAACGGTTTTTAAAAATCACTAACCATTAACCAGTCCATTAATTCGGTTAACCACTAATCGGTTAACCACAAAAATCGGTCGGTTAACCGCTTTTTCGATTTTTAACCATTAATAAATTTTACAAAGATTAAATTATAGTTTTTTAAATTTTTTTAAAATTAAAAATAAAAAAACTATTTTTTATGTTAACTCATCTCTAGTTATATCACTCCTTTTCATCATATATTATGGTTTGTATAACTGGTTTCTACCAGAAAGATAATCTCTTACATAATGTTATTATTTACAGACACTATTAAAGAATCTGTCTAAAGAAATTGACTCATCTGTGAAGATAGGGAGCTTTTTTAGAATGGAAGTTGGGGAAGAAATTGAAAGGTATAAAATCCTGCACTTTTTAGTGTACAATAAAAGATATAATAAGCTTTAGTACAGATGATCATATAGCTCAGACTCTCTAATTAACTCTCTAAATTTTTTATAAATATATGTATAAAAATTATTCGGTTTCGGTTTTTAAAATCATAACCGAAAACCGAAACCATATATTCGGATTTTAAAAATTAAAAACCGTACAATAGTCCATTGATTTCGGTTAACCTTAATTTCAGTTTGGTTTTTCGGTTTTTCGGTTTTTT
>CAOJCR016099388.1:0-11474 GCA_948330485.1 Euphorbia neoarborescens
GTACCAAAAACCCCTCAAACACATGGGAACAAAATAGGATAATTACATCAGAAAAATCAGATGAAACAGCTCAATAAAAACCAGATCCCGATAGGTGTGCGTCGCGCACAGCACTGGTACGCGTCGCGCACCTAAACGCCAAACATTCTGCCAGCTGCCAAATAAATGTGCGCGTCGCGTATAGTTGTGGTACGCGTCACGCACTTCTTCTCAAAACATTCTGTTTGCCCACTTTTAACTATGTGCGTCGCAAATAGTAGTAGTACGCGCCGTGCACTGCTTCACTTCAAAAGTCATCTTGTTCTTCGGTCTTCTTTCAACCATAACTTCGTCGTCCGATATTCGATTTCGATGATCTAGGATCCATTGGAAAGCTCGTAGCCTGAACTCCATTTTCTCTTTTGACATCCACTCTGAAATTTGCTCCAAACTTCTTCAAAAACCGATCCCAAGATCTGACCTCTTTATTTCTCGGCATCTGGACTCCACTTCCCGCACCTTCTATCAATCCCCCTGCATTATAAAGCTCAAGCACGGGTCAAACCACCACGTCCTTGGTCTCATAACCTCGGACTAACAAAAATAACCAAAATAACAACAAAAACACCAAAATATGCAACGAACCATGAATAACAACTAAAAGTGAAAATGCATGAAACATCACAAATAAATGCCAAACATCAGGTGAATCATTCATCAAAATGGTCTCTTAACACCTAGAATATAAGGTCGAACTCGACCTTATCACCATGGCACATACCTTTCCTTCAGCAGAGATACACTTCTCAGAATGGGTTGCAAGGCGCTTCTTCATGAGGGCTGCCAGTTCCTTGGATAGTTCATCAATGGCTTCACTCTCTTTCTGGAGTAGATCTTAATTTTTCTTGGGAAATACTGCCTCACTCTCTTTGTGAATAATGATCCCTTTAGCCTTTTTGGCCACGTTAACCACTGCATCCACCTTCACCTCTCTAGAGCAAATCATCGCCAAGACGGGACCCTTTCCATATTTAGCATAGTTCACAACATCGGCAAAGATTTCAAAGCTGGGCACTACTTTGCCTCCAACATCAATCGGCTCTGGGCTTCCATCATATAGTTTCTTAATAGCACGAAAAAAAGGATTCACAACATTTTTATTCACCGAATTAGAGGAAGAACCTTTGACGTACCCCAAACCCTTCGATTTTAGTTCCCCCACCTTGATGTTAAATTTGCTCACACCTTGCAGGTTACCACCCAATCCTTTTCCCAACTTAAAGTTGTTCCTTACCATATACCGGTAAATCCACATTGGAAAGATAGGGTTGGCTTCGTTCTGATAAAAAATAATGGCTACCTGAAACCCTGTCATTGGTTGTTCAACTGCACTTAAAGATATCACCACAGAAGGTCTATCAGCTTCGAGAGTCACAATCTACCCCTTGAAGGGTATCTTCACCTTTTGATGGAGAGTAGAAGGTATACCTGCAAGCGGGTGAAACCATGGCCTTCCCAAGAGCAGAGAGAAGGTTACTGGTATATCAATTACAGTGAACTCAACTATGGACTTTATTTCTCCGACCTCTACTTCAGCCTCAAAGGTCCCGATAACCCTTCTCCTCGAATCATCATAGGCCCTAATCACAGTATGTGATTGGGACAGGGCTTCTTCTGAAAGACCCAACTGGGGGAGTATCTTGGAAGGACATATGTTCAAATCAGAGCCATAATCAACTATAACACATGACATAATGTAGTCTAAGATCTCGACCCTCAGGTAAAGGGGTTTATTATGGTTGACGCCTTCAGGTGAAAGGTCTTCTATCCCAAAGCTGATCACCGGGTAGTTCTCTCTCTTCTTCGGGTTCACATCTCCCATTACCAAACAAATCTCTTGGGGGGATACCATAAAAGTCACTTCTATTTCCATTAACTTGTGTACTACCGCCTCTCTGTATGCTTTTGATTCGACTAGCAGCTTTCGGATACTTATTTTAGCCGACGTGTTCCTTAGCTGTTCAATTACTAGATTTTCTCTTACAGGTACAACAACTGGTGGGGCTATTGGCACGGGAGTTACAAGTGCCAACTGAGGTTGAATGGATGGCTGGTAAACCCTACCACTTCGTGTGATGTGGTGAATTCTCCCTCCTCAGTAATAGGTCATTCCCCTTCTTGTCTCAACTACAAAGATGGGTTCCAGTTCTTCGAAGGCAATCTCATCATCTTCATCTAGATCAACAGAACTCAAGTCAATGGGGCCCTCTTTCCCCTTCATCATTTCAGATTTGCTACTTCCTTCCCCACTCGATACTAGGGGAGATCTTTGAACGACGGGGTAGACACTAGCTATCTGAGCAAACACAAAATTCTCTGTCTCTCCGGACTAAACCATACTGACTTGGGCCCCAAAGTTTGGCAAAGGATTATTCTAGACACTAGGTGCTAGTTGGGGTTCTTGGATCTTGCCATCCCTTATCAGCTGTTGAATGGCTACTCTCAAACTATGACAGTTGTTGGTCTGACGTCCAGTAACTACATGATATGCAAAGAAATTATTCTTGTCAGCTTCTATCGGTGATACATACGACTTTAAACTCTGAAGGAGCCCCAATTTTCGGCACTTAGCCAATATCTATTCAACCCATTGAGAGGTCACTGGTCTCTGAGCATTGAAAATCATCTGTCCCTGATTCACGACAGCAATTTCGACAGGTTGAGATGATTGAACTGAGCTACTACTGGTAGCTGGTTTGTTCTTGGATCCGTTAGAGTTAGGGTTCACATGGCTATCCCGCTGTCCTGACTGGTAATTCCTCTTGTAGTCGGGTGTGGATCCTTCCTCGGCCTTCTTTACCTCAACCTGCCTCTCAATCTTCTTTACTTTCTTGTACATATCCTCAAAGGTTTCATAGCCATCGAGTTCCATCTTTTCTTTATACAACGACAAAGCACTGTCGATGAGCTTCACAATCATCTCCTCATTACTTGGCTATCTTTCCAACAGAACTTGAGTGGCAATCCCTCGCTTATCATATTTCTGAAACATTTCATTGGGCTTCTGTTTGACAGCCTCAAGGTCTTGCAAAGTGGTCTTTGTCTTCGTATTATAACCATAATGCTCTAAAAAGGCGCTGGACTATGCCTCCAATTAGATCTGACCTCTCTAGGTTGCGCACTCAGCCATTCTACCGCTGCCCCCTCCAAGGTACATGGGAATAGGCTATCCATCTGATTAGGAGTGAGGCCTTACATCCTCATCACGTTATGATAATTCTCCATATGAACTCTCGGCGGGCTTGTCCCCTTATAAGGAGAAAGGGTAGGCATGCGAAAGTTAAGAGGGAGTAGTTTCGGTCTTTCCTCTTCAGTGTCTTTCATCACGGAGCCACTGATGCCCCCAACATGTGCCATTTCCTTAATCTTCGAGAGGAAGGCTTCCATCTCTTGATATTTCTCATTCAGCCTCCTCTCAGCCTCAGTCTCAGCCATAGCAGGGGCTTGTCTTGATTGCTTATCGGTCTCACCAACCCCCACTGCTGCGTCATCAACTCCTTGGCCAGTTGCATGCCCATCAGCGTGCACAGTCTCATTCTCAGGGTTACCGGCCTATTGGTTACATCCATGGCACTTTGTATTGCTGTCAGTAAAATGTTCTTAAACTGATCATTGTTCGTAAGAGCTGCTGCGAATTCATCTGCGCTCGGGACCCTACTGTTCTCAGTCAAATCTCCCATTTCAGCTGACACTGGAATTGCTCTGTCAAACTCTAGACTAACCCTTGTCAACCGTCTGTCGCTTCTTCTCCAAGCTATGGTATCCTTTTCCTGAAACCAAGTAGGATTAGACAAATGCGTGGACATGCAATGGTATACTTATACGTGATCATGTTGATAGACATATGCGGTGTAATAAATGTCATACGACCTTATGGGTATTATGGCGTTCCGAGCATGTGACTCGTTCATGAGTAATGTGGCATTTGGCCATACGTGATATGACATTATCGCGACTTACGTACAGTGGGGCATGAAATATATCAGCATACTTCGTATAGGTTATGCATGGCAAGGCGAGACATACATCATGACATACTTTGTTTAGGAGCATGGATTATGCATGGCAAGGCATGACATATAACTTAGCATACTTCGTATAGCAATGTGAATCATAGCATACTTCGTATGGGATCGTGGATTATGCATGGTAAGGCATGACATATAACATAGCATACTTCGTATAGCAATACGGATCATGCATGGCAGGGCAGGGCATATATCATAGCATACTTCGTATAGGAATGTGAATCATAGCATATTTCGTATAGGAACGTGAATCATAGTATACTTCGTATGGGATCGTGGATTGTGCATGGCAAGGCATGGCATATAACATAGCATACTTCGTATAGCAACACGGATCATGCATGGCAGGGCATAGCATATATCATATCATACTTCATATAGGAACATAGGTTATGCATGGCATACTTCTTATAGAAGCATAGATTATGCATGGCATACTTTGTATAGGAATATAAATTATGCATGGTATACTGCGTATAGGAGCATAGATTATGCATGGGATACTTCGTATAGGAGCATAAACTATGCATGGCATACTTCATATAGGAGCATAGATTATGCATGGGATACTTCGTATAGGAGCATAAATTATGCATGGCATACTTTGTATAGGAGCATAAATTATGCATGGTATACTGCTTATAGGAGCATAGATTATGCATGAGATACTTCGTATAGGAGCATAAATTATGCATGGTATACTTCGTATAGGATCATAGATTATGCATGGTATACTTCGTATAGGATCATAGATTATGCATGGCATACTTCGTATAAAATCATAGACTATGCATGGCAATGCATGGCATATCATAGTAT
Source organism: Euphorbia neoarborescens (assembly GCA_948330485.1). NCBI lineage: Eukaryota > Viridiplantae > Streptophyta > Magnoliopsida > Malpighiales > Euphorbiaceae > Euphorbia > Euphorbia neoarborescens. The sequence continues at coordinate 4,887 of CAOJCR016099388.1, forward strand.
TCAATACGAGACACATGGCAACAAGGATCACGTATAACATCGTATAGTTAAAAGGGGGCTACGCCCGATTTGGGAAAGCGATATAAATTGACATAGGATGTGGATAAAGGATGCATGCGACTATATATAAGATGCGATATGCATGTTTAAGATGTGTTGATGAATGTGTTCGCAATCACAAACAAGATCAAATAGCACACGAAGCGAAAATTTCCAACCTTATATCTCCACGTGGTATAAAGTCTCTAACCATTCCTAGATGGGGTCTCCTTGTCATCAAAGGGGAATGACAAGGGTCAAAACTAAATCCCTTTTAATATTTCGTTTTGGCAAACCTAGTGAAAATTACTACGGCTTACTATATGCAAGGTAGTCAAAGTCCGGTGAGAAAAGGAGGGTCCCATTGCAAAATATACCATCTATCTCTCCCTATATAGGTTCGAACGAGACAGATTAAGGTACGAGGCTATCGGTGGCTTTTCAATACGCGTTTAAGGGACCGAAGTGGAACCCAAGTAACATTTCTTGAGAGAGTCGGGGTAGGTATGGAGGTCCTAATAGGGGAAAATGCCTACTAGTGAAATATAAAACGTAAACGTAAAGGCACAAATAATCATATTCCTTTTCAAAATCATTTTAAAAGTTTGAAAACTTTGAAAAAAATTTGAAAAGATAGTCCCCAGCAGAGTCGCCACTGTGAGCGTAGCGACCGAAAATCGAAAATAAGTCTGTTCATTCGGATAAAATGAAATGAAACCTTGGTTGGAAGCTCGGTTTTTAAAAGGGGCGCTTACGTTACGAGCGGCTTGGCACTCTCGTAAGCAAAACAACACGACAAGTCTTTCAAGACTCGTCAAAGCGTGATAAAAGTAAAGAAAGTTGAATTGGACTTTCGTCGCGAGAAGCTTGGCACTCTCGAAAGTCGAAAAATAGAGGAAAATGATTTCAAAGAAACTGAATTCCCAAAAATGTAATTTGATTTTCAAAACAAGGTGTTGTGAGAAAAGGAGTTTTAAAGGAAATCCAAATTTTGGAAAAAGAAAACAAGTTTTAAGAGAAATTCAAACTTGAGTCTCTAAAAAACGATATTTGGAGTCGCTACTCGGTTCTAAGCTCATACCGGGAATGAGTTCACAGTGTAGCTCGGATCCAAGGTTCGAATCTAAAACTGTGATCCAGAGATTGGGTTCGGACAAGACACTTACTTATCCTTTTTCGAAAAGCTTTTCTAGAAATCGACAATTTTTTTATGGAAAACGAAATATGATTATTTACGCAAAACCTATGATTGATTTTAGTTGGATATTTATTGTGATTGCACATACACAAGCGGAAAGATAAATTGCAGGAAAGTAAAATTAATTATTACAACCATATCGAATATCAAACAAATCCTACGGGATACATTTTTCGGGGAGGAAAAATCTAGCATGCATTTATACATACATACATACATATATAAGATGAGCAGGAATAAACACATAGCACTGCATGATACTTGAAATGGACATGCGAAATAACGGGAAAGAACGATAGCTTGGGGTCATGTAAAAAGGGGGACGTTCGATCCGAAGCGGTTTATCAGATTAACGTTTTGGGCCGAGGGATGGTCTCGCGACGGCCAGAAAACAATTTTGGCTCGTATTACAAAAGGGGATCGTGAGTATTTATCATTGTAAAAAGGTTGGCTCAAATTTTAGTTTTGGAAACATGTAAATTTTAGTGAGTCAGGTATTTGAAAAATAATTCCCTTCGTTGTATTGTTTTAGTGGCTCTAGACCCGGCTTTCCGGTATGATTTTTTAGATGCAAACGCTTATTACAGAAGATAAATTCTAAGTCTCAAATGCAAATAATTAACATGCTAACTACTGACATTCATCGAGATTGAAAACAAATCACTCAAAGATATAAGCTGAAATGCATGATTTTATTGATTTTACCTTGAGAAAAGGTCGTTTATTTGACTAAAAATCGAAAACCGGATCAATTTCAGATGAAAGGGGAAAAAATAATAATTTTCTTAAGCATCAGACCTGTAGAGCGTCGTGCTGGAGGGCCAGCGCGGCGCGCTGCAGGTCAAAAATTCAAACAGGCCTGTTTTGCACTGCAGCGCGGCGCGCTACAGGTCTGTCCTTCACCCGCTTCGATTTTTTTGTCCAAAACACTACTCGGGGCCACGAAACCATCACGGGATGTTTATAAACTCATATTTAATAATTTTTAACACTTAGAAACAAGATTATAATGTCCAAAGCACAACTTTTAAAGATCAAACTAAAAAAAGCATTTTCATGTTTAGTTCGGTTTAGTCCGTTAACTTATTTTTATGTTCGATCTCAACCCCACAACTTCTAGAAATATCAAGGTACATAAATATAGTCAAAAGGGAGAGATTTAAAGTTATTTCATGGTTATTTACCCAACATGTTTTCATTTTTCCAAGCAAAATTACGGTTTTCGGCTTTTCGTGAACATTTAGCCATTTTTACGTAAAAATTTTCATAGAGACATGCATGGACAGAAATGAAACATGGTGAAGGTATTAATAGGACTTAGAGATTACCCTTGAAGTGTATGTTCCGCGTGTGGTTGAGAAAAGTACCCGGACTTGCTCCGTATGCCACCGAGAGACCGAATCAAGTATTTATCTTCGAAAAGTGAACTTTTGGTGCCCAAAACACTCAAGACCAGATGTTTTATGAATGAAATTACTGGTCTTAAGGTTTGTTTGAAGTTGTATGTGTTAGTTCTTGGAGTTTTGAGTGGGTGGAAGTGAAGAAAAAGATGAAGAAGATGATGGATTTTCTTCTTGAGAGTTTGAATGTTGAAGAGAGCTTTTTAGAGAAGATTTTTTTTGTTGAAAATCAGAGGAAATATGGATGATCTCTGGTGTTTGGGATGTGGGATCTATAAGGGGATTGCATGCTTTTGCTTTTTGGCCATGCCTTGCATTTAATGCAAGTCCTCACCTTTACTCCACCTCTTCTCTTTTATTTTCTTTCTAGTTCCTTTTCAATTGGTCCCTAACTAACTAAAACTTGGCTATAACATGGTTAAAAGTGGGTAGTTTAGGTTGGATTTTGAGTCCATAGCTTGGGTTTTGGGTCCATGGCTTGGGTTTTGGGGTTTAGGAAGGTCCGGTTTAAAAAGGCGGGTTTTGGGTTCAACCGGATCTTAGGTTCAACCACGTATGAGTTTATTTAGTTTGTGAAAATTATTTGATTAAACACTTGATTCGGCCTCTCATAGTATGAGTGTCAGAGTTCTCGTGTCAACTGACATAGAAATCGAGGTGTTCAAAGAATGTTGACAAATGTCGTTTTCATCATCGCCCTAGGATAAAAATCTTGTGCTCACACCCGTAACTCCATAATCTTTATCTAAATAGAACCCCCACACTAACACCTCCAACTGCCAAACACCCACCTCCAGCACCTTCACCTGGACTTCCACTTGTTGTGGACTTAAACTCTTCGAATAATCCCAATCATAATCCATCGGTTCATCGGATTGTAACTTGAACACAAACGGGAAAACTCAAACCTATGACATTCCATACATTGGTTTCCAAATCAGATCCTACATATTATATTGATGCCTTTAAAAGCCCTAATTATAGAAAACCTATGATGAATGAGTTCTTCACTTTAATTTCTAATGGTACATGGGAATTATTTTCGGCCAGTGTTACACCTAACATTATCGGTTGTAAATGGGTTTTTAAAACCAAGTGTAAAGCGGATTGGACTATTGAGCGATATATAGTGCACCTTAGTGTAAAAGGATTCCATCAATGACTGGGTATGGACTCCAATGACATCTTTAGTCCTGTCATTAAACCTAAAAAATTCAGCTCTTATTGACATTAGTGGTTTCTCATGGATGGTTTATGGTGCAATTGGATGTCTCAAATGCCTTTCTCCATAATGATTTTGGTCAACTGATTTATATGAGCCAACAACCTGGTTTTATTAATCAAAACCATCCACATCATGTGTGCAAAATTCAAAAATCCTTATATGGCTTGAAAAAATCTCCACGAATATGGCATCAATGACTAACTCAAGCTCTTACAACATCTGGTTTTCAAAGGTCCAAGGTCAGCATTTCTTTGTATATCTTATAATGTGGAGGTATGTTGTTGTATTGTTTGATTTATATGGACGATCTCTTAATTCTTGGCCAAGATAAATCCGAAGCTCATTCTGTTATTGCATTTTTGCAATCTTAATTCGCTATAATAATTCTCTGGAAAGTTCAATATTTTTTGGGCATTAAAGTGAGATGGCACTCCCGATGTATGTACCTTTCGCAATGAAAGTGTATTCATGATATTCTTTCTTGTGTAAAAATGAATTACTGAAAAGCCATTGCAATGCCAATTAATGCCACCAAAAATTTATCTAAGGATGGAGAAACACCTTTCTCCGATGCCACCTTATATTACTCTTATTGCTGGACTCCAATATTTAACCATTACATTACCTGATATTGCCTACTCGGTCCACAAGGTTGCCTAGTGGTCATTCCAAAATTACATTTTTTTAGCACACCCAATCAATGACTAAGGTCATCCAAGGTCAAACACAAGGACCTCGGCGTATTGAGATAACAAATAAGTGCAAGTGTGCGTAACGAACTTGTAAGATTTTGTCCGGTTGTGTTGTTGGAAATAAAAAATATAAAGCATTAACAAATGAAATACTACACAAAATAAAAGGAAAGCTTTTGGTGGGTGCTCGGCATGTGAAAATAAAGCGAAGAAACAAAATGGAGAGGGACATGGGTAATACCTTGTTGATCAATGGTCATGAACATTGTAGGTGCTGGAAAATGCATATGTATTGATTGATGGTGGATTAAGCGAGTAAAAACCTATCTCTAGGATGATTACCCTTATTTAATCAAGTCTTTTAGGCCTAACTCTCGCCTTACCTAGACGCTTGATTAATATGCATTAAGCACGGTTTCTCCACAAAACATTCAAAAGTCTAAGAAGTATTATCTCTAATCTAAATAGAGTCTTGAGATTCCTCTACAATGATCTTTTACTATCTCACACTCTCGCAGAAACTAATAAATCAATATCAAACAACATGGTTGGCCAAGCCATATTATTTAAAATGATAACACATAGGGAATCCAATCAACACATATAACCCAACATTCATAAATGCTCAACAACCATAGTCAAAAGATATCACCCATGAAGGGATTTAGTTACACATAGTAGGAAAGAAGTTCATAAGGACATACATAAATGAAAATCACAACATTACAAGAGTAAGAAAAGAAAAAGTTAGAATGAACTAGCAAGTGCATCTGTCCCTCGAGCTAGTGAAGAACAGATGATGATGCCTTGATGGTGAATGACAGAGGATGGTCGATGATGGTCAAGATGAAGAATGTGAGATGGTGAGGTAGTGGAGAAGATGAAGAAGATAATGAAGATGGAGAAAGCTCCCCCCTAAAAAGAAATCCCCTGATAAAAAAATGAATAATGAATGGCCCCCTTAAAAGTGGATATCAATCAATAATATATCCCCCCAAAATCCTCTTGGTTAAGGATTAATTAATAAATTATTTTGGAAAATCCCCTAAAATAAGGATTGTATCCCCTCCATATCACATCTTGGCAATGATGGCAAAAAGATAGTCTTTCCAAGTTGGTGAAAGTGGTGCCCCACCAAAGATGAAATCCATCATCCTTTCTTTCCCTTTTTGGTGTATGTCTAAAAATCAGCTTTCTTTCCACTATACATTCTAAAAGGACGTGATTCTATTTGCTTCATGTGGGTCCCTTATTCCTTTTGTTCTTTTGTTTGATGACTTGATGATCCAGGTTTCTTCTATAGCCGAGCCGAGTCACTGATCTATATACGAAATCAATATTACCGAACTGGATCATAGGTCTGCAACCCGAATATCATTACCGAGCTAGATCATAGGGCATACCGGATTGTAGAGTCCATCCGGTCAGGAAAAACCCAAGAAGCGGTTGGATTCGGCTTTAAGTCCTCTCTCGGGTGAGAGTGTTGCCAAAAACTCTAGATTCCTACAATAACACTTTCTGATAAAATTTACCACAAAAGAACACAAAAATTGAGCACATGCAACCACAGCATTGATATGCTTTAGCAATTCTAACCTATTGTGTAGTGCTTCTAGGTAGAAAAGGGAAGGAAGTGAGTTAAAATCAGGCAAATGAATTGTGGAAGCATTCAAGAATGAGACATTTTCACTAGGGAATTAGGGTGTTGGTTGTATGTTATCACCTAGTTTATGCATGCACCTACTATTACACATTGGCAAGCATATAAGAGAATTTTACGATATAGGTAAGGCATAAATACACTCAACTTACGGTTCTAGCCTCAACAATGTATGGAATTGAATGGCTTCTCAGTCTCTGAGTGGGTAGGAGATGTCAATGATCGTAGGTCTACATTTGGGTATGGTGTTTTTCTTAGACAAAACTTAATCTCTTGAGTGTCTAAAAAACAATGGACTATATCTTAATCTAGTATCGAAGCTGAGTCCCAGGCTCTAGCTACAACCACTTTCAAGTTAGATTGGATTGAAATGT